>CAJQTV010000727.1:0-43103 GCA_907163055.1 Formica aquilonia x Formica polyctena | reverse complement strand
AAGAAAAAGAGAAACCTATGATAATTATATATCACATTGCACAACATGCTATTACAATATTAGTTATACATATGCGAAGAAAGCCAAAGTATACATACGTAGTATTTATTATTCTCAAAGTGAATCTTATTGCAACAAAATTTTAATCGCTTTAATTTATTAATCCGTTTGTCAGTATATATACGTAGTATATGTATATTTTGGCTTTCTTTGCATACATATTGAAAGACAGAAAGACGAATTAAGTGTGACTTAAAAAAAAACTATATTTAATTATATGTTTGTGTAAAATAAAAAGAACAATTATAACTTTTATATATATATTAAATTTTTATTTAAATATTCTATCTATAATTATATTTTATAAAAAAAGAGAAACCTATATAATGAATATACATACAGGGTGTCCCAAAGCACCCTTGACAACGCTCATGAGCAAGTAGAGCACAGCAAACTGAACAGAAAAGTCCTGTAACATTTTTTTCTATAACGCTTAATAAAGGAGTTATTATTGAGTAACGTCTGTCCAATCAGCGTCGACCTTTAGCCGCGCGCCTGGTAGTGTGCGTGAGCGCTCCGTCGCTACGGCGACGCACACTAACAGACGGGCGGCTCACTGATGTGCGTCCGGCTAAAAGTCGGCGCTGATTGACCAGACTTTATTCAATAATAACTCCTTTATTAAGCGTTATAAAAAAAATGGCTCAGGACTTTTCGTCTCAGTTTTTGGTAAGGAATAACGCTATGTATTTAGTGGGCGATCATTACGAGTCACCCTGTATATCAAGATATACAAATAAAGATATGAATATATTACGAGAACAATTATATTATCATAGCATTTTTAATAACAATATGTTCAACTTTTTTAACAGTGCGGTGAAAATACGGTAACCGCGCGGAGGTATCAAATATGTGTAAATATATATCGCTATGTAGAAGCGGCGAAAAGAAACCATTCGAAAAATCTCATTCATAGAAATCGCAAAGTAATGAAAGCTTAAATATCTATATCAATAAATAAAAATTTTATTGTTTTGTTTAAATATCTATGTTTAAATATCAGTATTTAAACGTATATGTAAAAAAGGTATAGAAAATCGAAAATAAAACTAATACTTTTATTGCAAAGGTAATAAAAAGGGGGAAAATAATTTTTAATACAGATATATGTTATACATTACGTAGAAGAAAAAATGTATTTTATTGTACGTAACATTTAACGAAGATAACAAAAATATTATACAAAATATAAGTTATTTTATACGTACAAGAATTATCTTAAAAAAATTATTTTGTTTTCTAGAATCGTTTTATCGAGATTTACTTTAATAATACATTTACAGGGTGTCCCATAATTCGCGGATCACCCGCCATGTGCAGGTAGAGCACATGAAACCGAGAAGAAAAGTCCTTTACCATTTTCCGATTTTCGTAATAATTATTAAGAAATTAATTTAAAAAGATGGGCCAATCACAAGCGCGCGGCGAGAAGAGACCTCCTACTCAGGCGTTGCTAGGTGCTCGGCGAAGCGGTGGGAGGGGCGCTGTATACGGCTACGTACGAGCGAACGCTGAAGCCACGCATCTCGAACTATTCTCTCTCTCTCTCTCTTTCTCTTTCTCGCGCGCGCGGCATAGGAAACAGAGTTGAGCAAAAATCTAATTAACAATTACAAATTTCAATTACAATGTAATTCTTAATGCAATTAATAATTACATTTTATAATCGTTAATTATTGCAAACAATTACATTGTTTGCAATAATTAACAATGTAATTGCTTGCAATAATTAACAATTATAAAATGTAATTATTAATTGCATTAAGAATTACATTGTAATTGAAATTTGTAATTGTTAATTAGATCTTTGCCCAACTCTGCTTCCTATGCCGCGCGCGCGAGAAAGAGAAAGAGAGAGTGAGAGAGAGAGAGAGAGAGAGAGAGAGAGAGAGAGAGAGAGAATAGTTCGAGATGCGTGGCTTCAGCGTTTGCTCGTACGTAGCCGTATACAGCGCCTCTCCCACCGCTTCGCCGCGCACCTAGCAACGCCTGAGTAGGAAGTCTTGTCGCCGCGCGCTTGTGATTGGCACATCTTTTTAAATTAATTTCTTAATAATTATTACGAAAATCGCAAAATGGTAAAGGACTTTTCTTCTCGGTTTCATGTGCTCTACCTGCACATGGCGGGTGATCCGCGAATTATGAGACACCCTGTATATGCGAGACGTATTAGTGAATTTACAATTATGGACGTAGCACGGACTCACACCAAACGGTGGTTTACCATGCCATCGAAAGTGGACGTGGCTATGTAGTTCCAAGCGGCTGTAAAATGGACGTAGAGGCGCTGCTGTACGGGACCGAAAAGCTATCGTACGGAAAACGCCGGGATGGCCGCTCTCATGCTTCTCTCTGGTATTATAGAGCTCACTGTGCATGATCGAAAAGTATGGACAAATCTTTAAAAATGCAAAAGACGAAAGAGAAAAATAAATCACTATCTTCATCATCTGCCGATTACGTTGATATGTTAACCGATGGGGATGTAGGCAAAGATTTTGGTACTCTCATAAACGCGCCGCTTTCAAAAAATGGACATTTCGTCTTTAAATCAGAGAAAGCTTGGTCCGTCGACTCGTCACAGTACTCGGAATTCTTCATCTTAAACCTAAAAACATTATCGATCGCGATCGACTGTATTCCATTTAACGAATATATTAACGTAAACGACAGGTATTTTACAGTAAGTACTGAGTTATATATATTTAAGGAATAACTATAATAGATGGATTAACTATATCAAAAGTTAATAAATTTAATACATTTCAAAATTCATGAATTCGACAGTAAGTTAAAGTAAAAATTTGCACAGAATGAAAATTTTTATCTTCATGAACTTTTGCGCTTTATTTCAGTATATCAAATTTTCGTGATATAATCAGTATAAAAAAGTTAGTCCGATACAAGATAATATTTACGACTTTGAGATTATATTAT
Organism: Formica aquilonia x Formica polyctena; assembly: GCA_907163055.1. NCBI lineage: Eukaryota > Metazoa > Arthropoda > Insecta > Hymenoptera > Formicidae > Formica > Formica aquilonia x Formica polyctena. Next base: position 40,103 of record CAJQTV010000727.1, on the reverse strand, counting down.
ATTTTACAGAACAAATCTTTGCTTTAATTCTCAAATTAATTATTAATTTTATATTTTAAAAGACCCAAAGTACTTTGTGCGCAATATCAAATTCATGAACCTCAAAATGTATTAAATTTATTAATTTTTGACATAGCTGGTCTATCAAGTTTCTCTTTAATTTGGCAAATAATTTTCTTGATTGAACGAATGATTGGAAATGATTCAATGATTTATACGATCACTCTTAGAGCGATCAATTGACGAATATAAATAATGATGCTGAGAAAGGAAAAGCCACATATAATACAATTTTTTACCCAAATGTGTCAAGTTCATCAAATATTGTATATTCGAAAAATGAGATGAAAGAGAATACGAAGATCGATCAATCGAAAAATTTGGAGTTGACAACAAACACAAAATCCCCATCAGAAGATGGTATTGATAATTTAGAAGACATAGATTTTTTATTATCTTTAAAAGAACCAGTCCAGAGTAATCCAACAATTTCTCCAGCACAGCTTATTTTTATATCTCATAATGGTAAAATTGTAAATTAAATAAGTAGCATTGCATTTATATTATAATTGATTTTCAGCTCTTATTTTTGAAATATAAAATATTGATTTATTACAGATTCCAAAGCAAAGCCAAAAAGTACTCAAATTAAACCAATTGATTTAGAAAAATGGCTAGATACTGTCTTGGATGATTAATTATTTTTCTATATTGTGTTGAAATATAAAGATTATTAAGATTATTATTATATAAAAAAAGAGGAAAGAAGACAAATAAATTAAAACTATTATAAAAGAAAATTTATTTTTAACACACAGAATATGAAATTATATGACTCCTTATTTTCTATATGTGCATGTATATCAAATGCATCTTCTTACAGAATAATTTATAGTTATCTCATAACTTTTCAAAATATATAAAAATTAATCTTTGAACTTTTTTGTAAGAAATGCATGCATGTAGTCATACACTACAAGCATAATAGCACCACCTGGACCTAATCGTAATACTTTTGGTACTAGGCCTTTGTATAATGCTATGAATCTAGAAAAAAATGATGTAATGTATATATATGAAAATAAGTGAAATTTTTTAAACAATTTTAGCAGTAAGTAAATCGCATGCATAAATACCCTTCTCTCTTGTAAATAATGTACATGGTATTCAATGTTCCTTTATACTTTGTGCCATCTTGTGATCCCTGAATGCGACTTTTGGCAACATCAAATGGTATGTTTAAACAGGAAGCAATACTGCCTGATACAAATCCTATAATAAACTAAAAAATTTTTCATGTATGTGACAGACTGCATATATTTATTGTGTCTGGATGATTACCTTAGTAAAAAATTCCAACCAAGGTTCTTTTTTAACTAGTACACATTCTTTAACAGAATGATAAAAACCGAAATAAAATGAATTAAACACCGCATTCCTCATTATAGTGGCTGAAAGCCCCTTGTTCAGACCATTTAAACCAAAACCATATTTTGAAATTATTTCTTTCGTCATTACAAAAGTTGATGGGCTTTCTTTGATATGCTTTCGATTAGATTGTAGTTTTACTTTGATCACCTCAAAAGGATTGACTAATATAGCCTCTGTAGCACCAGCCAAGAAACCAGCGCATGAAAATGTCTGTAATGATATAAATTTGTTTATCTTACAAGTAATTAAAAAATTGTATATATTAATAACAAATAATATTCAAATATAAATAGTAATATATAATATAAATGTAAGTAGTATTCAAATAATTACCAATGGAGTAGGTGCATTGCCGCCGAATAAAAAAAATTGTTTATATTGCTCAAATGTACAGAACTAAAAAAAGTTGTAATTTTTATACACAAATAAAACAAAACATACTTTTAAACGAGAGAGATGAACTCACTTTAACTGCGCGTTTGGGAGTTTCTACAATTATCGGGGGTAAAATTCCCTTCCAAAATGCCGATAATCCTTCAGTCTTATACATTTTAGTCATACAGTCACAAATTCCTATATTAATATGTATATATTAAATATATTAAATATATATGTATATGTGTATATACATATGTCTATATACATATGTATGTATACATAGAGCTAATGCATGTGTGATTTAATATAAATGTCTTTACATTGGATATAATAATGTTTATAAATATTAACATATCAATATAAGTAAAGATATATATACAATAACATAAAGATACACACACATATATATATAATAATAATAATAATAATAATAATACCTGTATAATACAATGGATCTATCTTTGCTGTCTTCACTTGAAGCTGAAAACGTGTTTTAATAAGATCCATTGGATGCATTATGCAAACCTCAATAAAACCTGCTGATCCTCCAGCACATATTTGGATAACAGCTTCTTTTAAAATATTATCTTTGGTGTAATACACCATTTTCGTAATCTCATTAAAAAAATTGTTTCATTAACATAAAATATATAAAGAGAATAATCAAAAAATTATTTGCATCAATATAATGCAAAATATACTGGATATTATATCATTTGCTTGATATAAATATGTATGTTGTATCTAAAAATAAATAATGTAATTTAATTTTCTTTGTTTTTAAATTATTGAACTATAAAATTATTAATAGTATGAGGTTCTATGCCATATAAAAAATAATAATATTTACAGTTTTTAATTCTTGTATATAATAATATTCCAGAGTTTCTTTTTTTATATTACTTATTCTTATTATTTATTTTGATAGATCAAATAAAATGCACTATTTTTGCCAGTGAAACATGAAAAAATTAATTTACTGATATATGCACACAGTTTTGTAAAACTTTTCTACTTTTATTACTAAAATCTTATTTTGATAAGTTTATGGCATCGTCCAGCATACTGTGTATGAGAAAAATGTAGAGAACACTAAAATACATAAAACTAAAATGTTTGTTGAATTAGGATCTATTTTTTAATATAGAAAAGAATTATATGTATATAATTTTTGATACAATGATTGGTACTTTTTCATATTTTATATAAATTTTGTATAGATTTTACTTAAAAATACGTCCATAATAGATTATATTAATTATAATATTAAATATATAATATTTTATTATCAGTAGAAACCAAAAAAATATTTTGTAAAAATTGCTTCTTACCACATGAATTTGTTACATACAAAAATTCTGACTCGTTACAATTTTCATATTACTTTTTTTAATGTTACTATAAGGCTACAGTAAGTTATATATGAAACATATATATACACACACATTTATACATACACACAATTTCCGTTTTTTAAACTTTTTTGTATAATAGTAGTTTTGTATAAGTATTGTTGAAATATAACGAAAATAATATAATTTCGATTTGATATCACTATTTCGATATCAATAAATGTATAATAATTTTGAATATTATTATCTCAATAAAAAAAAAACTTTTTTCAAGAACATTACATAAAAAGCTTTTCTTTAACAGTCTTAAAAACAGAAAATTTAGCAAATATAAAAAAATGTCTGATATTAAATATGTTATTATATACGTTTAAATAACACACAGCTGCATATACATAAATATATTTTGTTGCATTTTGTTTAATATCAATTGTATATATACATGTATATCTTTCCTTATGATCGCATTGCAATCGATTGATTAACATATTCCCAGAAATATAATATTGTAAGTAAAAATATATATTATATAACGCGGTTCTATTACATATATCTATAGATTTACTTACGTTCAGTAAATAAACAGATATCAAAACAAACGCAAATATATATTGTTTCCACAACACAAATGCGACGAATAATTTAATATATCCACTATTTTACTAGTAGTAACAGCAGCTCATCCTTATAAATTCGTTGTAATGCATTATCTAATTGCATTGCATAATTGAATGATTAGGCGATAATGACTTTTTAATTTCTCGCGACGAGTATACGAATAAGTATAACTGCATATAATGTTAAAATTTTGAACATGTATAGAGAACTGAAATAGAGAAATCATTATCAGGTCAAGCTTTTATAACAATAAATTTCGTTTACAGCCTAATCAGTCTGCTAGTATAGTATAAATCACGTAAAATCTAGTCTCGTACTAACTAAGCCTTTTATTCTCAGTGCGATCACGTGATGCGTATACGCAGTCATTTATTTCTCAGAATGTACCGGGTGTTCCTAAAGCGACTATCCATTTTGTGAAAATCATACCACCAATCATATCATCATGCAATGATATGGCTTTGAAAAGGAAATTAAAAAAATTAACAAAAAATCGTGTAAAGTAATAGAACTTTTATAAATACATGAATTTGTATAACAATGGACATACCATTATGCCAGTGTATAACAATTTTTTATAATACTTCTAATTTTTTATCAAAATATATAGCTAGTCACTTTAGGAACTCTTTCTATATTCACCTTTGTACCATTGCCGACAACGAGAAACGTCATCAGTTGCAAAGCACTTTGAACAAGTTTCATGCGTTATCGAGTCTAATGTTGCCATGTCATAGACTGCGTTCGGGGAGCACACTTTTAGCGCTATGAGCGTGTTCTGTCCTTGTTCAACTTTCAATAAGTAACAAAGATAGAACGACGCTGTTAGCGCTAATAGCGTCTCCCCGAACGCACCCATAATGAACGACACGCGCACACCCATACCAATCGACATCGAGCACACGCATCTTCATGGATATAAACTAGCGACACCAGCTGCGTCGTATACATGTACAATAATTCCATTGATTCCATTAGTTTGCTGTAGTTTCCGATGGGTTTCGCGTAATCTTTCTCACACCATCTTTTATTGATTTATTTTCACGTGCTCGTTCTTGGTTATATCCGGTGCCAATAAAAATTCGAAGAAAAAAAAGAAGATCTCGATTATCCATCGTTGTGCACATCCGAACAAAACATGAATGTGCGACATCGAAAGGTATATATACGATTTACCGTTTAATATCGCCTACCGAAATTCGTTTATCAAAATTCGTTCGTCGCGCATTACGCACAGGTGTAATATGTTTCATCGATGTAATATCATCCCGTTAATTATCGTACGTACATAACCTTACATAATGTATAGCGTTTTCGAATATAGCAGTTTAATCGCTTTGAGAGCGATTAATGACGTCATTTCATCGTCTCTGCCAATAAGGGCCAATTTCACCAGTCCGGTTAGATGAACCGACGGTTAAAATTAGCAGGGTGGCCAATAGAAAATAGAGGTGAAGGAAAACCAAGACCGCCGTAGAGTTAGCAGAGAAATTAAATATTTTCTAATTATTTTATATTATATAATTTGGGAATCGTTTGGGGAAGTTTAGGAAAATCATTTTAACATTTAGGAAACAATATTTTCTTTGTAATAATGAAAATTTATCGAGCGTCAAGTTAGCAGGTCTTAATTATGTTTAATAAATATTATGAACGGAATCGATTAGAAATCATTTGGGAATAACATATTCATTAATATTTTTATTTGGAAAAGTCGCATTTTTGTAATTTAAATAAATTTGTGTATTCAAAAATATGCATTATGCGTTATGGACGCAGCATAAAGGATTCAACCAATCAGAGTCCTTTATTTCTAAAATGAAAGAAGATATATCCTCGGCATGTCTTACATTCTTATTTTCCGTAATTCTCAATGTTCCACTGCCTTGTCTAATTTCTCGATTCATTGCAACTTAGATTCCAAAAATTTTCATAAAATGATCTGGGCGATCTTATTTTGCAGGCCATTATGCATTAATGAAAAATGAAACACGTAGCACATGGTCCTGAAATTTATTCTTAATTTATTATAAATTCTGTGCTTTCTATTAAAATGTTACAAAAATATGTATTTGAAATTTCTTACCAATGTTACAGGCATGAAGCCATTAAGTATTATAGGTATGTTTATAAAAAAATTATAAAAATTCAGTAAAATAATAAAATCTATGTCGTCAATTCCGACGACGTCATACGTAACATAACGTTATAGAGTTGAATCTTATTCATTTTGCTTGCTCTTAAGGACCAGCGCACATGAAAATATTTTATTGAGTCTTTCATTTTAGAAATAAAGGACTCTGATTGGTTGAATCCTTTATGCCGCGTGCATAACGCATAATGCAGATTTTTGAATACACAAATTTATTTAAATTACAAAAATGCGACTTTCCCAAATAAAAATATTAATGAATATGTTATTCCCAAATGATTTCTAATCGATTCCGTTCATAATATTTATTAAACGTAATTAAGACCTGCTAACTTGACGCTCGATAAATTTTTATTATTACAAAGAAAATATTGTTTCCTAAATGTTAAAATGATTTTCCTAAACTTCCCCAAACGATTTCCAAATTATATAATATAAAATAATTAGAAAATATTTAATTTCTCTGCTAACTCTACGGCGGTAAAACCAAGTATGTATGTCATTTTAGTTAACCATCCTGCTAATTTTAACCATCGGTTCATCTAAAGCCCGTATCAGACTACGCATTGAAAATTGAAGATTGTAGATTAAAGATTGGAATGTGACTAATCAGAACAAAAGGGACTAAATTTTCTTTGTCCTGATTGGTCAAATTTCAATCTTCAATCTCAATCTTCAATGCGTAGTCTGATATGGACTTAACCGGACTTGGTGAAATTGGCCCTAAAAGACTTGAATTCATAGTAAAATATAGTGATTAATTGATCCGGGTTGGATTAACCCATTCATTCGAAAACGCTATAATCTTTGACTATGGCTGCGTTCCGATATTCACTGCTAGTACTGAAAATCTATAGTGCATGTGACACGTAAACTATAGATTTTCAGTACTGGCAGTGAATATCGGAACGCAGCCTATATAAATATGGACTGCTAGCGGCCTGCATAAACTATAGCAAGACCACGAGCCAACATGTTCCAACATCTCAGTATCCAAAAATGCGCTAAATTCAAATAGTCATTAATATATCCATAAACGTTGTATTATACAGGGTGGGGGAAAAGTCCCGGACTCTTGAAATATCTCGGAAGAAGTGAGATGTAGAAAAAAATGTTTCAGACAAAAGTTGTATGGTTTCGAGGGGGCCACATAATAAAAATATGGACTTGACCTTGAGTGACCTTTTTAAGGTGAGGTCAATGTGATCGATGTTTTTTTAAATGGAATCCCCCATTTTTTATTGCATATTCTTGTAGCTTATCTCGAGAGCTTTTCAAAACTATATAATAAAGTATTTTTTTATTAAGTACTTTTTGAGTTATTTTATATCTTAATCTGCCATATTTTGATATAAAAGATAAAATATCTCGTAAAATATTTAGTTTTCGATAATCTTACCATAATACTTTTATGTACAGAATAATGAGACAAATCAATTAGTGTAAAAAAAAATAATTATTTTTAAGAAAAAGTATGTGATTATTTACAATGTATTTTTTTAAACAATTATTTGTTTTTTTTTACACTAATTGATTTGTTTTATTATCCTGTACATAAAAGTATTACGGTAAGATTATCAACAACTAAATATTTTATGAGATATTTTATTTTTTATATCAAAATATGTCAGATTAAGATATAAAATAACTCAAAAAGTACTTAATAAAAAAATACTTTATTATAGTGTTTTGAAAAGCTCTCGAGATAAGCTACAAGAATGCAATAAAAAATGGGGGGTTCCATTTAAGAAAACATCGATCGCATTGACCTCACCTTAAAAGGGTCACTCAAGGTCAAGTCCATATTTTTATCATGTGGCCCCCTAGAAACCATACAACTTTTGTCTGAAACATTTTTTTGTACATCTCACTCCTTCCGAGATATTTTAAGGATCCGGGAGTTTTTCCCCATCCTGTATGTTTATGTTTAAGTCTTCATATTTTTATATAGGTTGTAAATATGAACATGTTCATAAAATTAGCGTTAAATACGAATAAGCAAAAAGAAAAAAAGAAAAAATCTTTGAAAACAAATATGTGTATATAAGGAAACAAAATGAAACTTGATATATATATATATATATATATATATATATATATATATATATATATACACACACATATACAGGGTGTCCCGCAACGTGATGTCCATATTGAAACTGTGTATTCTCTGTGTCATTCTAAGTCAAAAAGTCTTAATACACATATGCCCTAAAGTCGCTTGTTTCGAAGTTATAGCGAAAAAATGCAAAAGTAATTATTTCTCACACTAATGCGAGAAAAGCACCTTACCTTACCGCACTAGTAGTGCGGAAATAACAGGGATTACAAAAAATATTGTATGTATGGCATGTGCGGAAGACAACGAACTACGTCGCGCATGAAGTTGCCGCATTCGCTTCAGCTCATGCGGCAACTTCATACTCGACATAATTCATTGTTTTCCACACTTGCCACACAAGATAATATTAATAAATTGACTGTCGTTTTAAGTGAAAACATTGCATAAACATAGCTTAGAAATTTCTCTTACCTACCAATCATGAGTACATTTTCCAATGAAGAATATGCCGATATACATTCTTTTTTTTAATTTTTTAAATCTCTAGTCTATGCGGATAAGCCAATCAATCGACAGCAGTTATTAAATAAAATAACAGACGCTTGTAATAATATACGTAACGATGCGGAACTTCTTTCGCGTTCTACAACATCAATAATTCAAAGAGCAGAAATGTTTGTAGACCAAAATGGTGGTCACTTTGAACAATTTATAAAGTAGTTTATAAAGTAAATTATTGTTTAATTATCGTTTAATTATTGTTTAACTATCAATAAATAATACTATCTTTAATAAATAATATTGTTCTTATTTTATGCAATTTTGTTTTTTCGCTATAACTTTGAAACAATCGACTTTAGGGCATATGTGTATTAAGACTTTTTGACTTAGAATGACAAAAAGAATACACAGTTTCAGTGTGGACATCACGTTGCGGGACAACCTGTATATATTTATTTTTGTATTTGTTTTATTGACCTTTGAAATGAATAGCTTTTGTGAGTGTTTTTCTTACAAACGATGAATGTAAATCCAAATTAAATGTTTTATTATAATAATAAAGTTTAATTTTTAGAAATATTTCAATGATTAATTTGATTAAAAAGTAAATATGATTTTCCATAATTTCGCACGTTTTCATATGTTCTTCAAATTGAAGAAAAATACTAGATATATCAAGATTTCTTATTAGTTTGTACAATTAAGTGGGTCAAAATATGTTGTTTATGTAAAGTATTGTTTATTCTAATGATATTGAAAATTTTCTCTGCTGTACATATAATTATGCGTCTTGGCTAGGAAATTGTAACTGCGAATTGTAACTGCGTTGTATACAGGGGGTCTATTACGATTCTCGGATTGGGTGAAAATGACGAAAGTGAGTAACTCACCCAATTACGGTTGATTTCACCTCGTGAAAATACGAGATTATTCGCGTGAGCGGGCTCGACACGAAATTTCACGTAAAAAGGTGAAATCAAGCAATAGTTACGAAAAATGGATAACATAATGATTGTGATATTTATGCGAAATCGAGAAAATACGATGCTGAGGATACGAAGAAGACTATGGGATGTCTCAGATCCATTTGCGATACCGGAAAACGAATTTCAGTCTTTATAGGTGAGTGACTGAAAATAATTGTATTGTTTATATTATATTTTCAAAAAAACACTTTAAAAGAATAGAAAATTGTTAAATATAGATTTATATATACAGGGTGCGGCATTTATAGTGATGCGGGCATATTTTTCAGAAACGAAGTGAGATATCAAAAAATGTTTCAGACAAAAGTTGCATGGTTTCGAGGGAGCCACATGATAAAAATATGGATTTGACCTTGAGTGACCTTTTCAAGGTGAGGTCAATATGGTCGATGTTTTCTTAAATGGAATTCCCCTTTTTTATTACATATTCTTGTAGTTTATCTTGAGAGCTTTTCAAAACACTATAATAAAGTATTTTTTTATTAAGTACTTTTTGAGTTATTTTATATCTTAATCTGCCATATTTTGATATAAAAGATAAAATATCTCGTAAAATATTTAGTTTTCGATAATCTTACCGTAATACTTTTATGTACAGAATAATGAGACAAAGCAATTAGTGTAAAAAACAACAAATAATTGTTTTAAAAAATACATTGTAAATAATTATACTTTTTCTTAAAAACAATTATTTTTTTTGATACTAATTGATTTGTCTTATTATTCTGAACATAAAAGTATTACGGAAAGATTATCGAAAACTAAATATTTTACGAGATATTTTATCTTTTATATCAAAATATGTCAGATTAAGATATAAAATAACTCAAAAAGTACTTAATGAAAAAATACTTTATTATAGTGTTTTGAAAAGCTCTCGAGATAAGCTACAAGAATGCAATAAAAAAGGGGAGGTTCCATTTAAGAAAACATCGACCATATTGACCTCACCTTGAAAAGGTCACTCAAGGTCAAATCCATATTTTTATCATGTGGCCCCCTCGAAACGATGCAACTTTTGTCTGAAACATTTTTTGATATCTCACTTCGTTTCCGAAAAATATGCCCGCGTCACTATAAATGCCGCACCCTGTATATATATATATATATATATATATATATATATATATATATATATATTTATATATATATATATATATATATATATATATATATATACAGGGTGTGTCGAAAGTCTGGATACACTCAAATATCTCGTAAACATTGCATTTTAGAGAAAAATATTTCAGACAAAAGTTGTAAGGCTTAAAAAGACATAATCAACGGTAATAGCTGTTTGACCTTGGATGGCGTTGCCAAGGTCAGATCAAGGTCAAATTGAATTTTTTAAATGGAATTGCCTACTTTTTATTGCATATTCTTGTAGCTTATCTCGAGAGCTTTTCAAAACACTATAATAAAGTATTTTTTCATTAAGTACTTTTTGAGTTATTTTATATTTTAATCTGACATATTTTGATATAAAAAATAAAATATCTCGTAAAATATTTAGTTTTCGATAATCTTACCGTAATACTTTTATGTACAGAATAATTAGACAAATCAATTAGTAAAAAAAAAAAATAATTGTTTTTAAGAAAAAGTATGTAATTATTTACAATGTATTTTTTTAAACAATTATTTGTTTTTTTCTTTACACTTCCTTTTCTACGTGTATCTTTACCCCCCCTCTTTAAATAAAGGCAAACGCTCGGTCTAGATCATAGACATAGTATATCTAGACCGAGTGTTGAGGAGTGAGGGCCAAGGTGCACGTAGAAAAGGACATACTCTGTTTCGTGCCCCTTGCGTTCTCTCTCGCTCGCACAGAGCATAGCGCTCTCTTTCGTCATGCTACGTGCGAGCGAGAGAGAACGCAAGGGGCACGAAACAGAGTATGTCCTTTTCTACGTGGTCATCGGCCCCCACTCCTCAACACTCGGTCTAGATATATTATGTCTATGACTATGTCTATGGTTTGAAGATACACAATCAACCCCCTGGTGTGAAGTTAGCTACTAGCGGTCCATTCTTATATAGTCAAAGCGTGAATCGCTAATCGATTCGAAATCGTTCGAATTTCGACCATGCCTCTTTCCTCGGGTATCACGTGATTGCGCCCACTTGAGGCTGGACCGTGTTCAAAAACATCATCCGTGTGCACACGAGCGTCGTTCTATCTTTGTTCAACTTTCAGTAAATAACAAAGATAGAACGACACTCGGTACACATGGGTGACGTTCTCAAACGCAGCCCTATGTTCCAATTCTCCACCCTGGTGCACTCGATATTATAGTGTACGTGACATACTATAATATTAGGTGCCTCCGGGTGGGGAATCGGAACATAGCCTGACATATGAGGAACCACGTGGTCAGTGCTCGTCGTTCGGTCGTTCGTTATATGTACGTATACATACACTGCATTCTAGAGAGGAAAATCTATAAAGAAATAGAAGGCACATATGAAAATGCGTAATCACATCGCGATTTGACGCGATGCGTCGATATTTTCATCGTTTCGCTTGTCGAATAAAGAAAATTGCTATTTTTTTTCATGACCAATACGTTTCCGGCAAATCGTGCGGATCGCCCTAAATGCAATATATGCTCGTGAGTACAAAAATAATCGAAAGAAAGCTACGAGGTTAACGTTGATTAGAAATATTTTATCCTTGCCATAAAATACACTGTGTCGCTTTAATTTAATAGGAAAGATTTCCCAAGAAAATTGTTAAATGCGCGACTTGACAGAAAATATTCTATTGCATTTGAAAATTCTATTGCGTTTTTTATTCGTCATAATTTTGTTTTGTATATGCAATTATTTTTTATAATTTTTGCATCTTGAAAGTAATTGCGGTATTTTTTTTAGTATATTTCTCGTTTTAATAGTATTATGTGTACAAATGTGTAATTTGTTGTATTTGTGATACATCGAATATTGTTCATTAATCCAGACTCTCATATTACTCGTTTTTATGTTTTCAGTTGAGAAATGAAAATGAAGAGGAGCGCAACAACCAATTGGCATCCCACCAAAAGAAAACCACTAATCAGCCAGGAAGAAAGTACTTTACCATACTAGTATTGCTTGGTACATTGTTCCTAGGTTATATAGCCATAGCAAATGATTTAAAACCTATGAGAATAGGTAGCAAAGCTATTGATACATTAGCATTCTCATTTAATTTACAAAAACCATTCTATGTTGTTGTTATTGATGCTGGATCTACTGGTAGTCGTGTATTAGCTTTCAGTTTTCATGAGTCGATTCTTAATGGCAATTTAGTACTAGACAATGAGCTATTTAGTGAAATAAAACCTGGTTTGAGCTCGTTCGCAGATAATCCAAAAGATGCTACAAAATCTCTGATTACACTTTTGGATAAAGCAAAAACTGTAATTCCACAATCTGAATGGTCTCGTACATTGTTGACTATGAAAGCTACAGCAGGATTGAGATTGTTACCTGAACATAAAGCTAACAACATACTGGAAGAGTGCAGAAAGTTGTTTTACATGTCCGGATTTCAGATTGCAAAAAATTCTATTTCTATAATGGAAGGCACAGATGAGGGAATCTTCTCTTGGTTCACTGTCAATTTTTTGCTTGATCGCTTTAACTCGGTCAGTTCTCAAACTACTGTGGCTGCATTAGATCTTGGGGGAGGATCGACACAGATCACGTTTCAGCCAAATAGTAATCAAGTAAAACAATTGGAGAAACATGTTTATTCCATCAATGTATTAAATCATAACATGAGCCTATACACGCATAGTTATTTAGGCATGGGTTTAATGGCTGCCAGAAAGGCAATATTAACTTATGACATGAATCTGGAAGTTATAGATCTTAAACTCCCTATAGAGATACATTCTGAATGCATCAATCCGATCGTATCTACCGAATGGTCGTATAGTGGACGTGATTATATTGTGAAAGGTCCGATAAATGGCACATACAAATTAATAAAGACTCAAAACTTCGCTGGTGATAATGAAAATAAACCAATTGTACGGTTTTCGGAATGTTCAAAGATCATCGAAAAATATGTCAATACTTTGACAGACAAACCAATAGGCTTAAAAGATCATGAACTATATGCGTTTTCATACTACTTTGAACGCGCAACAGAGGTAAAGCTTCAACTAGAAATATTGTATAAAAAATTATAAGAAATAGAGATATTCTCTTATTGTTAGATATAAGAATATTGAATAAGGTATCTCAACTTGTATAAGTTATGATTATAAAATATGAAAAATTATATATATATATATACATGTTTAACGCAGAATTTAATATTGGCGCGTTGTCAAGCGTTTCTTCCATTACACCAATTTTTAAACAAAATTTTGTAACACTACTTTGCGTGACTGTATCTCATTAACTATTGAACCAAATAATTTAAAACATGCACCACATGTTGAGTATTGAGTTGTGAATAACCCCCTAAAATGGCAGCACAAACGAATCAAACGTTCGGAAATGCGAAGCGAGTCTCGAAACTTATGCACTGTCAAACAATTAAGTTTTGAGACTCGCTTCGCATTTCCGAATGTTTGATTCGTTTGTGCTGCCATTTTAGGGGGTTATTCACAACTCAATACTCAACATGTGGTGCATGTTTTAAATTATTTGGTTCAATAGTTAATGAGATACAGTCACGCAAAGTAGTGTTATGAAATTTTGTTTAAAAATCGGTGTAATGGAAGAAACGCTTGACAACGCGCCAATATTAAATTCTACGTTAAATTAAAGAAGTCTCCAACAGAAACGTTACAAATGATTCAACAAGCCTATGAAGAGTCAGCTATGCAAGAGTTAAGGCTGGTTTATGCAGGCCGTAACTGTTAATTTATGCCGGAACCGTTAAAGTTTAACACTAGGATTACAATGCTTTTGTTCATAATGGCATTATGAACAAAAGCATTGTAATCCTAGTGTTAAACTTTAACGGTTCCGGCATAAATTAACAGTTACAGCCTGCATAAACCAGCCTTTAGGGCCCGAGCACAGACTTTTGCATAAGCGCATAACCATAAGCATAAGGAAATTGATTGGTCCATAAGCATATGTATAAGGAAATAAGCTGGGAGCACATACTTTTGCATAAGCGCATAACCATAAGCATAAGGAAATTGATTGGTCCATTTCCTTATGCACATACTTATGGACCAATCAATTTCCTTATGCTTATAGTTATGCGCTTATGCAAAAGTGTGTGCTTGAGCCCTCAGACTCAATTTCCTTATGCTTATGGTTATGCGTTTATGCAAAAGTCTGTGCTCGGGCCCTAAAGTTTCGAAGATACAGATGACAAAAAAAACGTGAATCAAATTTTGAAAGGGCTTGCTTCAGAGGATTAGGCTTGCTGAATCATTCGTAACGTTTCTATTGGAGACTACTAATTTAATGCAGAATTTAATGTTGGCGCGTTGTCAAGCGTTCCTTCCATTACACCGATTTTTAAACAAAATTTTGTAATACAACTTTACATAACTATCTCATTAACCATTGAACCAAATAATTTAAAACTTGCACCGCGTATTGAGTTGTGAATAACCCCCTAAAATGGCAGTACAAACGGATCAAACGTTCGGAAATGCAAAGCGAGTCTCGAAACTTAATTGTTCGACCGTGTATATACATATACAGGGTTTCATTTTAATCGCCCCAGTCAAATATTTCGAAAAATAGGAAAGATATGGAAAAAGTTCAGACAAAAGTTGTTTGGTTCGAAGAGGGACATAAGATGGTGTCATTGATTTGACCTTGAGTGAACGTGCCAATGTCATGGAGTTCAAATTTATTTTTTTAAATGAAGTCTCCTATTTTTTATTGCATATTCTTGTAGCTTACCTCGAGAGCTTTTCAAAATACTATAATAAAGTATTTTTTCATTAAGTACTTTTTGAGTTATTTTATATCTTAAGCTGACATATTTTGATATAAAAAATAAAATATCTTGTAAAATATTTAGTTTTTGATAATCTTACCGTAATGTTCTTATGTACAGAATAATGAGACAAATCAATTAGTATAAAAAAATAATTGTTTTTAAGAAAAAGTATGTAATTATTTACAATGTATTTTTTTAAACAATTATTTGTTTTTTTTACACTAATTGATTTGTTTCATTATCCTGTACATAAAAGTATTACGGTAAGATTATCGAAAACTAAATATTTTACGAGATATTTTATTTTTTTATATCAAAATATGTCAGATTAAAATATAAAATAACTCAAGAAGTACTTAATGAAAAAATACTATATTATAGTGTTTTGAAAAGCTCTCGAGATAAGCTACAAGAATATGCAATAAAAAATAGGGGATTCCGTTAAAAAAAATAAAGTTGAACTCCATATAACCTTGGCACGTTCACTCAAGGTCAAACCAATGACATCATCTTATATCCCCTTTCGAACCAAATAACTTTTTTGAGACGTTTTCCCATATCTTTCATATTTTTCGAGATATTTGCCTGAGGCGATTAAAAAGAAACACCCTATATATACATTGATTTTGCAGGTAGCACTAATAGATCCATTTTTGGGTGGAATTGTACAATTAAGTGGATTTTTGAAGCAAGCAATGGAGACATGCGACTATCCAAACACAGATCAGCCATTCATGTGTTTAGATTTAACATTTATTTATATTTTGCTCAGAGACGGATTTGGCTTGGAACCAACAACTAAATTATATGTAGGTATAATAGAACTTTTTCTCATATTATGTTATCATTTTAATAATTTAAGAATATTTTGAAAGATAATAAAATATTTTTAACTCTTGAAGCTTTACAAGAAGATCAATGGCCACGAATTAAGTTGGGCGTTAGGAGCTGCATTTAATGCTCTCCAAAATGGGCTTTGATTTATGTTTTATTTGTATTGTTGGATGAATTTTATTCCACATTTATACAAAAGACAAGATGGAAGAGGAACTGCATGGAAGAGGAACATGCACTTAAGGAAAAATAATATACAAAAGCAGTTAATATGATGTAAAAATTTTGGATTTGGCAAAATGTTTCAATTATTGACTGATATTTGTATAATTTGATATTTGTTCACTGTACAAATGCCTAACATAATTGTATAATCTATCTTGATGTTACTCCTATGATATAAAAAAAATAGTATCTAATATATATTTTTAGGTATATATATATGATATATTTTTATCTAAAATGTGTCTTATTATCTAACAAATAGAAGACATATCGCTTTTATATTATCAAAATATTTCGAACTATTTTATTTTTGGATATGTATTTACACAATGTATATTCAATAATTTTATATTAATCTATTATATTCAGTTATTAATCTTCTAAAGAGAAGATTAATATATTCATAACATAAATTACATGATAAAATTGATTTATTTATTACTATTCAATACATAAAATTAATTAAAAAGTGTAATGATTTTCAGTAATTACAGAAAATTACGAATGTTCTTGCTATAGAATTTTTGATTAAAATATGAGAAAAAGTAAAACTTGACATATGTCAACACATAAAAATTGCAATTATCATCACAAACTTAGTACAAATAGGATTAATCAAGATGCTAATATCTACCTATTAAAGTATGCCACTGATATATATAATGTTTGATTTTTGAATGTATCACTGTATTGCGATATGTTATAAGATTCTTCATTGTTCTAAACTATCCCATTTATAATTTTGGTTTTAATTGTAATATACAGGGTGTCCCAAAGCACCCTTGACAACGCTCGTGAGCAAGTAGAGCACAGTAAACTGAACAGAAAAGTCCTGTAACATTTTTTTTTATAACGCTTAATAAAGGAGTTATTATTGAATAACATCTGGCCAATCAGCGTCGATCTTTAGCCG
The DNA here is from genome assembly GCA_907163055.1 of Formica aquilonia x Formica polyctena. NCBI lineage: Eukaryota > Metazoa > Arthropoda > Insecta > Hymenoptera > Formicidae > Formica > Formica aquilonia x Formica polyctena. The sequence continues at coordinate 22,746 of CAJQTV010000727.1, read as the reverse complement.
CGGGCCTGGTAGCGTGCGTGAGTGTTCCGTCACTACGGCGACGCACACTAACAGACGGGCGGCTCACTGACGTGCATCTGGCGCTGATTGACCACACTTTATTCAATAATAACTCCTTTATTAAACGTTATAGAAAAAAATGGTACAGGACTTTTTTGTTCAGTTTACTGTGCTCTACTTGCTCACGAGCGTTGTCAAGGGTGCTTTGGGACACCCTGTATACAGCGCGATGCAACGAATCATATACAGGGTGAGTCATTTTAATCAATACACGCAAATATCTCGTAAAGTAAGCAAAATGGAAAAAAATGTTTTATACAAAAGTTGTATGATTCAGAGGGGTACACATGATGAAAATATGGACTTGACCTTGAATGACCTTTTCAAGGCCAAGTCAATGTGATTGATGTGTTCTTAAATGGGACCCCCCATTTTTTATTGCATATTCTTGTAACTTATCTCGAGAGCTTTTCAAAACACTATAATAAAGTATTTTTCATTAAGTACTTTTTGAGTTATTTTATATTTTAATCTGACATATTTTGATATAAAAAATAAAATATCTCGTAAAATATTTAGTTTTCAATAATCTTACCATAATACTTTTATGTACAGAATAATGAGACAAATCAATTAGTACAAAAAAAAAAAATCGTTTTTAAGAAAAAGTATGTGATTATTTACAATGTATTTTTTTAAACAATTATTTGTTTTTTTTACACTAATTGATTTGTTTTATTATTCTGTACATAAAAGTATTACGGTAAGATTATCGAAAACTAAATATTTTACGAGATATTTTATTTTTTATATCAAAATATGTCAGATTAAAATATAAAATAACTCAAAAAGTACTTAATGGAAAAATACTTTATTATAGTGTTTTGGAAAGCTCTCGAGGTAAGCTACAAGAATATGTAATGAAAAATAGGGGGTTCCATTTAAAAAATTTAAAGTGATTTTTATGTGACCCTGACGGTGCTATTCAAGGTCATATTATTATATAATATTATTATATAATGCGCCACTTAGAGCTCTACAACTTTTGCATGAAACATTTTTCACGAAAATGCGTTGTTTCCTCAAAAAACTGCTGATACGGTTGCTCTGAAACACCCTGTATATATATATATATATATATATATATATATATATATATATATATATATATATACTGTTAAATAATCTATATGATCCTCAACATTTTGTATATTAGCTGCATATTATAAAAATGGAGATACAAATCTATGGGTATGTGTGTATATAGTGCCTTTAAAATGGTGTTTTTAAGTAAAGCGAACATGTCAAGCAATATTTATCTTTTTATATTCCAGCTTTAAAAAACATTTGGTCTCTTGTTAATGTCATACTGAATTATGACGTCAGAAGCAAAAGAAATCACGATTTATTTTTTGCGAAATATATCGAAATAAATAAGTTTGTTTTTAATGCGACTATTCGTGTTTGATAATATGGATTAGTAAAATACACCAAAACTCTCCAAACTTTTTCTGTTATTTTCCATTAATAAATGTATGCATAATGTATTTGCATATGTCTTACATTTTCAGCAAAAATGGATTTTATGACGATTAATCAAGATTTATAGCTACCCGAAAAAAGTCCACATATCCCAGCAAATACATATATTATAACAGTTATATAACATTGGAAAAAATTAAAATAACAGCTGTTATATATTTATTATAAAACTGTTATATAATTATTTTATTTTTTTCGTTTTTTTGAATCGCGTATATTTTATCACTTATTCCTTGGTTTTGTTCCTTATTCCTTCGTTGTGCGTTGAACAATTGATTTTCAAAGGTTGGAATGCAACTGTTCCTAAATCCTTATTCCTAATCGCTAATATCTGTTCCTTATATTTTTCATTGTGCGAGAGCCTTAACTGTAATAAAGTTAATATATAACATAAAAATAGTACTCTGCCGCTAGTTCGTTTGTTTATCGCTACGCGAACGCGATGCGCATTATCTCGTATTTGAGTTTTAGTCATGAGAATTATATAAAGCTTGCAAAGATCAATTGGCAGGAGATATAAAATGTAATTATTTCGATCAGTTCAATTTCTGATGCAATCCCAACATAGGGAATTCCGATATTGGACTGATTGTTTAGAAATAGGGCAGATAAATGTCCGAAAAAATTAAAATTATTCGTTTATTACCCACTCGGCATATAATATTGCTGAAATACTGTAATGTTCGGAAATGGTACAGAAATATTTCATTAATATTTCAATTGTAACTTTGCATCCGAAATATTTCAGAAATATACCTGCATCATGTTTTTTAAAATATTGCATTTGCAATATTTCTGAAATCTTTCAGAAAGTCCTTCTGTAACTAGTATTAAGGTTATAGTTTATTTGCTTACCGCTATGCGGCGCGCTATTCACTATCTATACTCGTATTCAAATTTTTGTCATGAGCGTATATAAGCAAAATGCGGTTAATAATATTGTAATTATTTTTATCAGTTTAATTTCTGAAGCGATTTCCGTACCGGGAAATTCAGATATTGAACTGATTTTTAGAAAATCGGACAGATAAATGTCCGATTTTCACTTATTCGCACAATTTCTGTCCAAATCAGTGAAAATCGTTCGTTATTATCTGCTTAAAATATAAAACAGAAATTAACTTCCATATAAATAAAATCTTTAATTTTATAAATTAAATTATTTAAATTTATCTATAATATATATCACATTAATATATGTTATTATATATTATTACTGTAATTGATTTTAGTTTTGCCGTCAAACAAACATCAGAAAATGACGTCTCGTGGATGTGACATATCGACATCATTTTCGGGTCTCATGAGACCTAACATAGGATGTCTAAGTGGTCATTTTGTGAGCAAAATTTACCGTCATTATGACGTCAGTTTATTACTTGGGATATGTTTCAGAAATATTTCAGTAATATTACCAAAATATTGCTGAAATCTTTTAGCAAGGTTGCATTTGAAATGATCGCGGACATTGAAACATTGCAGAAATGTTGCAGAAACAGTCGTGAAATATTTCTGTAATATTGTTGAAAAGTGTAATATTTCAAATGGAATATTGCAGCAATGTATCAGAAATATTACATGCCGAGTGGGTATTTACTTAAGATATAAAATAGAGTTCTAATATTCATATAAATAAAATTTTGTATTTTATGAATTACATTATTTAAATTTAATTATTTAATTATTTATTTAATTATGTTACCAAGTGTTTTTGTCATATTATATATATATATATATATATATATATATATATATATATATAATTAATATTTCTAACTGCACTTTAGAAAATGTATATATGTTAAAATGAAAAAACATGTATATACTATATTATTATAAATACATATCTATGTAATGTTTCTGCATCTTTTTGTGCTGTATGGGTTAAATGTATATTCAAAAACATTTAAAAATTGATGTAACAATCATATAATAAAATTATATAAATATTAAATCAGTAGCAATAACATGTTATATCTTAATTTTATTACAGTTATGTTCTTAATGTATCAATAATGTAACATTATATAACTGTTACAATCCCAGATAGCCAAACCTGCGCAGACAGATTCTGAGCAGAGCCTGCAGTCAATGTTTGATGTCAAAAAACAACAAATTTCACACAGAATCTGCTCTATCAAACGATGTTGTCAAATTGTTGCCAAATATGCGACAAAGTCTGCTGACAGGCAATATGAGCAAATTGGCAGCAGAAACCGCGCAGAGCCTGCGCACATAACCTGGTAGCAGATTGACGGCAGAAACCGAGCAGAGTCTGCGCATATAACCTGAGAGCAGATTGACAGCAGAAATCGAACAGACTCTATACATAATCAGCAGTTTAAATGAACACGATGCGCATTGGCTTTTTAATAATCCCTGACCTATACTGCTATATACTATTTAAATGTATTTTCTTTTATTTTATTTATGATAAAATCGGAAAGGAATATAAATGGAGGAAAGAAATTTAATTATAAAAATGTATATACATATATTTTATATATATTTCATATATAATGTTTTATGACATACATATACAGGGTGGTCCATTTTAAAAGAGCCAGTCAAATATCTCGAAAAATATGGAAGATACGGAAAAACGTTTCAGACAAAAGTTGTTTGGTTCGAAGGGGGGGACATAAGATGGTGCCATTGATGTGACCTTGAATAGTCATTTAAAGGTCACATGAAGGTCACTTTCAATTTCTTAAATGGAAACCCCCATTTTTCATTGCATATTCTTATAACTTATGTCGAGAGCTTTCCAAAACACTATAATAAAGTATTCTTTCATTAAGTACTTTTTGAGTTATTTTATATCTTAATCTGTCATATTTTGATATAAAAGATGAAATATCTCGTAAAATATCTAGTTTTCGATAATCTTACCGTAATACTTTTATGTACAGAATAATGGGACAAATCAATTAGTGCAAAAAAAACAAATAATTGTTTAAAAAAATACATTATAAATAATTTTCTTAAAAACAATTATTTTTTTATACTAATTGATTTGTCTCATTATTCTGTACATAAAAGTATTACGGTAAGATTATCGAAAACTAAATATTTTACGAGATATTTTATTTTTTATATCAAAATATGTTAGATTAAGATATAAAATAACTCAAAAAGTACTTAATAAAAGAATACTTTATTATAGTGTTTTGGAAAGCTCTCGACATAAGTTATAAGAATATGCAATGAAAAATGGGGGTTTCCATTTAAGAAATTGAAAGTGACCTTCATGTGACCTTCAAATGACTATCCAAGGTCACATCAATGGCACCATCTTATGTCGCCCTTCGAACCAAACAACTTTTGTCTGAAACGTTTTTCCGTATCTTCCATATTTTTCGAGATATTTGACTGGCTCTTTTAAAATGGACCACCCTGTATATATAAAATATCATTACGTGTGTGTGTGTGTGTGTGTGTGCGCGCGCGCGCGCGTGTACAGAATGCTGTCACATTTGAAATTTGAAGGACACTATAAGGAACAATTGTAGTAACAATCAATTAATGAGGGGTAGTTAATAAAAAATAGTTTTATTTAAAAGAATAGTAAAACTATCTTTTATTAACAATTCCTCACTAATTGGTTCTTACTACAATTGTTCAATTTTAATTTACGTTAGCATCACATTGGTATCTTCAACCCCTTATCCCGATGTCGTTTTTGGATAGAAACGTGAAGCCGCTCCTTTTCGCATGACCCTTTGGCACAAGTTTATCTAAACATACGAAAAACATAACACATGAAACAATTGGAACGACTTATCTACTGATATTTTAGGGTGCGGTCCCATGGACTGATATTTTCCGCGTAACTCGTATCGCGTTAACCAATGAGAGACATTACATTACATTTACGTTTTCTATTACGCAGAATAGAAAATCTAATTGGTTACGCGATACGCGTTACGCGGAAAATATCAGTCCATGGAGCCGCACCCTAACAGTTGGAATGGCGCTAAAAAGTGCCGATATTATTGCGAACGATAAATCTTATCGATTTAAAATGGCACTGAAAAGTACTGATTCGTCTATTAACACAGACAGAGACCACACTGGTCTCTCTCCTCTTTTTCTCTCACCCTTTCCTGCTCCTTCCTACTTCCTCCTTCCTTCTCCTTTTTCTTCTTTCTCTCTCTTTTTTCTTCATTGCTCCTTGGGTTGTTCGTCTTGGGTTCTTATTTTTTGCTTTTGCTTCTCGATTTCTTCTCTAATTGGTCCGTTGGTATTTGATCCTTTTGATCCATGAAATCCATGAAATTATATAAAGAAGATGAAAGTTATTAAGATAAAAGTATCAATGTCTCAGTGCTCACCTGGACATTCTGATCGTTTTTATCGAACGATCATTTCCGATCGTTCTTGTCTTAATTAATATTTTAACTTTCAACATAGAATATACATATTTTACGTTAAAAGTTGAAATATTAGAGTTTAAAGACAAGAACAATACGAATGTCCAGGTACGCGTCTAGGCATTGATACTTTAACCTTAGACGAATAATAATATTATTATTATAATATACCTATATTAATTGTTCATCGTTCCTTCGTCTTCTTCTGCTATCCTTTAGTCGTTCCACAAATCCCGATTGATCTTTGTCGCCTCGCCTCTCCGTGTGCGTGGACCACGCATCCTGCTGCGATGTCTTTCCTTCGCAACGCGCAGAGCCTCCCGCATCTGCGCCTGGAATTCGGATCGCGTTGGCTTTTCAAAATGCCGATTTCTGCATACAGCCTCTGGAAAATAAGTATGAAATATATCAAAAAAAATAATATTATTATTAACATCTTTTTAAGTAAAAAAGCGGAAATATTTATAATTATATATATTGCCATGGTCAGATGAGCGTTATATAAAGGTTGATGTCCTTCCTCTCGACCCCACCAAGTAAACGACCGCGTTAGTGAATCGGTAATTGCTTCCTTCAAACACAAATTTACGGCTTCTTTTAAGTGGAAGCCGCCGATGTATTGGAAGTACTTTACCTGAAAAAGTAAGTTTAATTGAAATGTATAATATATATGTATTTATGAATTGGATATGTCAAACTAAGGTATAAATTTTCGTGGCAGTAAAATACCAATAAAATTAAAATGTTTCATAGCTGATGCATCAGCTTGAGCTTTTATTTTAAATCATCGTGGTCATATGTCTGGTCACCCTTGTTCTAAGTGCAAAATTTCTGGTATACAAAGCGAAGGTCGCAACGTCTTTAATGGTTTGAATCATCCTCTTCGCACCGATGAAGAATATTTATTACGCATAGATGAAGATCATCACAAAGAGAGTACAAGCCCATTATCTGTACTGCCAATGGGAATGGTTTCGAATATATGCATCTTGTATGCTTAGGTGTTATGAAAAAACTTTTGTCTGCGTGGGTACATGGCAAATACTCACGAATATCGAAGCTTTCGGGAAGATCTATTTCTAGAATTAGTGATCGTTTAAATATTAAAAAAAAATATTGTCCTACGGAATTTGCAAGGCGCAATAGATCTTTGGATGTATATTCGAAGTATAAAGCAACAGAATTTTGCCAATTTCTTCTCTATATAGGGCCAGTTGTAACGTATGGTATATTGAACGAACAAATGTATAAGCACTTTTTACTCTTACACGATTCTATAAGGGTTTTGGTCTCAAAGTGTCCATCGAGAAAGCATCTCAAATTTGCAGAACTCGCGTTGCAAAAATTTGTGCTTCGTTGTGTCTCTCTTTATGGTCCAAAGAACCCCGCACTAATCATATGGAAAATCTGTCCCGGTCAAATCAATTGGTTTTTACATATGTTGTAGCTTATGACCTACTGAACAAAAGATGTAATGGGCACAAAGCTCAATAATGGACAGTTATCGAGTTATAACCAGTCAAACATGAAAAATTCGGACTGCTGAATAGTCAAATCTCGGAAGGTATTGATTTTTTTGAAAAATGTTTGAAACAAACATAGTAGGGTTTTACAAAATCTGTTAGTTGGTGACATTATTTGTGAATTTTGAATGACCTTGAAAAGCTCCGTGAACAAAAATCTTCCACAAAAATGCCTATTTTTTATTATATTCGTGTAGCTAAATTCGAGACGTTTTCAAAATATTTTTTCATGAACCTTTTTTCTACTAAAACTTCTTGAGAACTAATATACACGATTTACCATCTCTGATTATGAGCATAGAGTTATGTGTAGAGCGCTTGATTCGTACAGCTAGAGCCGTCAGGCGACTCATCCCCACTGCTACACTGCGGGCGGTATACTGTATACTCTATCTGCAATCTGTGAGAAATCATATTGATTGATATTGCTAGCGCAGGCATTGTCATCACTAAGCGTATCTATTCTAGCGTTATTGCTGCCGAATGCTATTACTTTCTGGCATTACTACGTCCGATATTGATATTATTGATATCAGTGTATTCTGTTCATTTTGGTCTCAGGAATTATTTCATCAGAAAAGTTTTTAATATCTAATCAATCTGATATTGCTACGCAATTCGATAATAAAGTATTATCATGGCTTACAGACATGGAATCCATTGTTATGTTTGCGATCGTGCTTTTCAAGCTCGACAAATGGTACGAATCAATGGCGATAATGATGCAATTAAAAAACAAATCGCTGTTTTTAGGCGAACTGGACTGGGTAAGGAGCCCATTGATATAGACAATGAAAGCCAATTATGTTTTAATTGCAATGTATCTATTGTACATGAAATAGAACAGATAGAACTTGATCCGACTTGCCTACGACTCAACGTTATTACCCAAACCCGAAATAATTCTTGTTTATTTTGCAATGCTATTGTAAATATTAGACCACTGTCGTTAGAATCCAGGGTAAATGTCTTTGTTCTGAAAAATATTTATATTCCTGAACACGTTTATTGTTGTGACCAACATTTGGATGATCGCGGATTTATTTTACAGTTACTGCTGCCAGGTTTGCGATTTATTTATAGACCATATGTAATAAAAGGTCAGCAACTGCAAGTTTTCTTAGAAGCTCTTTGTAATATAGCAAATAATAATAATCGTTATGAAAACGAAAATAGTTTTACAGAGGATGAATTTAAATGTATAGCACCCATTACAAAACAACAGTTTCAAGAATTGTATACATATTGCGATCCTATATTCCAAGAACGTGGTATCAGAAACGTTACTAAAAAAGATCTTTTAATTTTTTTATGCAAGCTGCGACAAGGACTGTCTGACGAATTTCTTAAAGTACTGTTTCAGTATTCCTCTAGACAAGCAGTGAGTTTAGCGATTTCCAAAGTTCGGCAGTCTTTAGTAAACAGATCTGTCCCTGATAATATTGGTTTTCAAGCTATAACTCGAGAAGAGTATATAATGAGACATGTAACACCTTTTGCAAACGAATTATATAATTCTGAGCTAGCTATTCCGAAAGTAATTGCTTATATTGATGGGATTTATTCTTATACTCATAAAAGTAGCAACTTTCGTGTTTTACGACAAACATACTCAATGCAAAAAGGTCGACATCTGATAAAACCTTCTCTTATAGTTGCTCCAGATGGGTATATACTGGCTATTCAGGGTCCTTACTTTTCTGATTCTAGTAACAATGATGCTCGAATATTAAATAATGAATTTCAACGTGATGCGGACAATATGAGAGGATGGTTTCATGATGGTGACATTTTTATATTAGATCGTGGATATCGAGATGCTCAGCCATTACTTCGTGAATTAGGCATTGAATATAAAATGCCAGCTTTTCTTGGACCTCAACAGAAACAATTATTGACTGAAGAAGCTAATGAGTCTCGATTGGTGACAAAAACAAGGTGGATAATTGAAACTAGAAAGGGACATATCAAGTCTATGTTCAAGTTTTTTGATCATACAATTATAATGCCTCATCTTCATCATTTGGGCAAGTTTTATAACATTGCAGGTGCTATAATTAATAGATATCATCCTTTAGTTTTAATGGAAGAAGCTAATGCAGGATTAGCAAGAGAACTTCTTGATAAATCTAGAGAGGTTAATATTGTTCAAGCGCGAGTTGAAGTAGAAAGGATGTGCTATAGAAATGCACAATGGATACATTTACATGAAGGACAGTTACGTGACTGTCCACGCCTAACATTAGAATATTTACGAGATTTGACTATTGGTACATTTCAGGTTCGTCTAGCAAGATCTTATATTCAAGATAAGATGCAGCGTGATGCACAAGAAGAATTTCAATTGGATTCGTTGTTTGATGGACAAGGTTTCATAAGGGTGCGAGTGTTTTCACGATTCCGTAATGCTACAAAACATCAAATATTTATAGCTTACAACATAAGAGATGCAGATAATATAGATGATGAGAGGGAGGCGATTTTTGGTTATTACTGCACCTGTAAGTCAGGCGCACGGACTGTGGGTACATGTGCACATGTAACCAGCGTATTGTGGTATTTAGGATATGCACGACACCAGCCCAATGTTCGTTATCCCTCTTCATCATTATTGAACACAATATTAGATGCCGCTCAGAGACCACCACAGCAGGATCCAAATAATGAGTAATATACAATAAGATCATTTATTTTATTACCCCCCCCCCCCCCACACACACACACATACACACACAGCAGAGAGGGTTTGGAGTCAAAAAATACTACGGGAGTGACGAACCGTGGGGTCCTTATCTCTGCTGTGACACATAAAGATTTTTGTTCACGGAGCTTTTCAAGGTCATTCAAAATTCACAAATAATGTCACCAACTAACAGATTTTGTAAAACCCTACTATGCTTGTTTCAAACATTTTTCAAAAAAAATCAATACCTTCCGAGATTTGACTATTCGGCAGCCCGAATTTTTCATGTTTGACTGGTTATAACTCGATAACTGTCCATTATTGAGCTTTGTGCCCATTACATCTTTTGTTCAGTAGGTCATAAGCTACAACATATGTAAAAACCAATTGATTTGACCGGGACAGATTTTCCATATGATTAGTGCGGGGTTCTTTCAATAGCTACAATTTCCATGGTCTTCTTCATCTCACTAATGATGTTAAACGTCTTGGCAATTTAGATTCATTTTCCGCTTTTCCATATGAAAGTAATATGTCGATTTTTAGGAAGTATTGTAGAAAACCGGCTCTACCTCTTCAACAATTTTGCAACAGAATGACAGAGATAAGACATCACGGGCTACTCCATAATCTTAATAACGAGTCATCCATTCGCGTATCAATGCCACGTAATAATGATGAAAATTGTCATCATTATTCTAAAATACAATTTAATGGAATATACCTAAGTACTAATGTGCAAGACAATTGCTGTATTTTACTTGATGGATCGATTTGTATCGTCTTAAATATTGTCGCAGACAATTTATATCGTTTGGCTATTAAACGATTTTTAGAGGTAGATAATTTTTATAACATCGGCATGAAATCCTCAGCCATTCAAATATATAAATGTGGCAGCGTTAGCAGCGAAGTCGTTCTTATTAACTTGAATGAGGTGAAATCGAAATGCTACAGAATGCCTCTCTGGGAAAATACATCACTGGATGACAGTGACAGTGATGAAGATGATATGGAATCATCAAAATACATTGTCGCAACTATTATACACACGGAATAGATGAAAAGTATGAAATGCATTCTTTCATCATATGATTACAAGAGTTTTTAGCAAATTATTTATATATGTTGCATATTATTAATGTGCATATATGCATGTGTAGAAATGTAAACAATGTAGATGTGTGTGTGTGTGTGTGTGTGTGTGTGTACTCTTAATATACAAAATATATTTTGTTTTTATACTTACAGATATATGGATCGGCTACAGCGCGTCGTTAATAAACCCTCGCGGTATCAAACGACGTCTTCGGATGAAAGTCCAACAAAGCGAAGGAGGAGCACGGTAGTAGCTACTATTGGATCAGGGATGATCGACGAGGACTTCGAGGACATCGCAGGATGCTGGATGAGAATCCTATTTTAAATAATAATACACACATGGCACACTCACATACACAACATACACCACACGCACGCAAATATACAAACACACATAAACATATCTTACACGGAATATATTCCAGAAATACAGACAAACACAACATACACCACAACACACGCGCATACATCGCCGATCGTACTCCAACAGCAACACCCACACAATACAGAAAATTTTACACTTACTACTAATTGTAACAAATCATATTATACTAATAATACTTTGCCTGAGTTACAGGAAACCGCAAGAACCTGGCCCATGCAGCAACCAGACACACGCCATCATCATCGTGATGAAAATGTAGGATATGGTGCCCATTATTCACAAGAAATCACGCAAAAGAAAAATACAGAGAAAAGATACCCTCATATTTATTTGTACGAAAATTTATAAGAAAAATATGAGTTTGTCAAAAGGATGTACTTGTAATATATATATTTATATATGTTCCAAATTCGAGCAATTATAAATTGTTTTCGTTTCTCGTTTTATTATTCGTTTTAGAATCTTATTCGATCGATATGTTTCGGGCTCGCTCTCGACCTTTTCGCAATGTCTTGTAAATCAAAACAACATGATCGCGTTGAAGAGCCATATATGGATTGGAATGTTTTGCTCCCGCAATTCCATATTTGGTCAATCTTCGAGAAAGGCTTTCCAATTGGTTCCAATACCAAGATTCAAATCAAATATGTGTGAATAGCTGTTTTCTTCACCAGTGCGACCACAAGGATCGTTAAGATTCTGAGTCCGCGTCTCTCCAACGAAACACATAGAGCAGTGCGAATCGAGAAGACCAAAAGACAAATCCCGCGCCGTCGGTTTTGGAACTCTGTACAAAACGACAAATTAATAATAAAATAATCTCAGTTACCAGATCACATCAGAATCACCTTCTCATTTTTTATTCCCGACCAGCAATTATCTTACGAGAGAGCGATTCGGTTTCCAACCTTGAATTCGTGTAACTCGTGAACAATATATAATTACAGAAAAGAAGAGGATCGACTCGATCGCGTGGAGGCCAAACTGAAGTAAGTATGAAATATATCATATTTATTAATATAAGACATTTATTTCAAAATTTAACTTCCCAGCAAGCAAAATGATGCAAACTTTGCGCAAAGTTTGCAGCAAACCCGAGCATGCTTTTGCAGCAAAATTGTGACAAGATGTGTCCGCAAAAAGCTTAGCTTTTGCTGGCAAGGCTTGTCGCAATAGTGTGATGCACATTTTGCGCAAATAATAGAGCAAATCTTGCCGTGCACGGCATGACAGCAAATTTGTGGCAAGAACAGGACAAACCTTGCTGTGCACGAGATGACAGCAAATTTATGGCAAGAATAGGGCAAACCTTGCCGTGCACGGCATGACAACAAATTTGTAACAAGATCAGAACAAACCTTGCTGTGCATGGCGTGATAGCAAATTTGTGGTAATTTTCTATACGGAGTGAGTGATTCAGGACTTCTGTGACAAATTGTGAGAAACGATAAATCTCGCAGAGAGGACTATTTTGTGAAACAATCCGTTCTTTGTTTGACACGTCGTTTTTAAAAGCTATGCGACCGCGCAGACAAAGTCTTAGATAACATTTATTATAATTATGAGATGATGATAATATATGAATAATTGAAAATGAATTTATAATATGATGAATATATAAATTTTATATATATATATATATATATATATATATATATATATATATTATATTGAAATCCTTAAGAGGTTTCTCCATTTTTCTTTATCATTATCAAACTGTTTCTTTTAACTAAATATCAATATCTCTGTTAACTCTTGCGTGTGTTTCCTAATGGAAACAACCCCGGCAAAGCGCTCTAAGTGCTGAGCAAAACACATCCGCAACCAGGAAAATAAAAAGATCCGGAAACTATTGGCTCGGGCGTCCGCGGATCCTAATTTTATTATTGATTATAAGAAACTAAATTTAGACGAGCGAATATTTAAATTAAGAATCCAGCGATTAAACAATACACCAACACGAGATACACACCCTTGTCCCCCTAGTTCTTCCTTTGATTACTCACTTCCTTCTTATTCCCCCGTCTCTTCCCCGGAGCGTTCTCACTCACCTGCTCCCGAACCTCAATCCTCGAGAATTCCCACTCCCCCTCCCCCTTCAGACTGTCCCCCCAGTTCTCCTGTTGATTTTTCACCTCCTTCTTGTTCCCCCGTCTCTTCCCCAAACCGTTCTCACTCACCTGTTCCCGAACCTCAATCCTCGAGAATTCCCACTCCCCCTCCCCCTTCAGACCTCGAATCGCCCGATCTCTCAGAAGAGTCGCGCGTTTTCGAAGAAGCCCTCCAGGACTTCGTAAAAGAGTTGCCGGACCTCAAAGAGGAACCGGAAGATTTTAAACCGGAATCTTCCAATCCCGAAGGAGAGTCGGAGTGCTTTTTCGAAGACCAGGACAGAGAAGCCTGGTACAGGTACCTCCTAAATCAATTTCCCCCTTATCCTGTCCCTCTTACAGACGAAGATTATTGTGTCGGTCCAGATATAGTGGACCTCGATCAATTTTACTATATCCTCCGTACCAGTCCGCCCGGTTCCATAATTCCATTTTTTGGCCCGGGTTGTTCTTTTCCTTTAGCCGTCCCCATCGAGGTTTTTTGGATGAAGTTCCCTTCCCCCTCCACTGTGCAACTCCAAGAGTTTTAATAATCCTCCTCCCCTTTTCTCCCTACCATCCAACTTTCACACATTTATTTCATGTAATTTTTCTAAGACTATTTATTGTAAATTTCCAACCGGAATTTAAATTTTAGTTTCCCCGCTTAATTCCGGTTGATGTCCTCCGTATTTTTGTAACACCCGCGAGAACACAATTTTCATCCACATACACACATTCACACACAACCATATTAGATCTTAAGCAAGTTTATTTTATAATAACAGTTTATTAAATTGAATTAGATGATTCATTATTAAATTCTATATTTTAAAATTATTCGTTTTAATTTCTGAATAAATGTAAAGTTAAATTTTAAAATTCGAGCAATTTATTAACCCGACCTCCTTCCTGTTAACCGAAATCGCACAAGGTCCCGTCCCGGGTAATAAGGATTCAGTTCCTTTACCAGAAAAGGGACCGCCGAGCGAACGGCCTTTCGATAGAGTAAGAGCGACCCTTCCGGTCGTTGACCTATCTGGGGCCCTGGTCTGTTCGTTCGACTCTAGGACGCATCGTCTAGCGTTTGTCTAGAGATAAGTAGGTTACGCCCTCCCGCTGACTCTTCCTTTATTTGAGTCTGGACATAACACAAGCAAAGAAGTCCTATTTAGAACTCCTTAGCTTGCATCCGGATCTTGCCGCAAAAATCGAGCGACACGACACATGGTCTTGTCGCTAAACGATCCTCTCCCGGGAAACCAAGGAGAGATAATAAAAAGACCCATCGCTAACGAGCGGCGGGCAGTCTTTATCATTAATTATCATTACGCGGGCAGTCAATAACGCTTATTACGGAAAACTATTAAATTAACGCCACGCAGTCGGCAGAAAGAAATACGAAAGATCGAGAAGTGAGTCTCGCGACCGAAACTCGACTCCAGACACGCGCACGCCAAGATATCCGTTATCGCGATACGCGACGTTACGTGCGGGAACTTTATAATTAAGCCCAGTTACGAATAAAACAGATATATATATATATATATATATATATATATATATATATATATATATATATATATATATATATATATATATTTATTCCGAATACAAAGGTGTCATTTTTATTTATAATAAAATCAGTGAGTTACTCGGGCTGAGCCCGAATTCCCAAATTCCTTCCGGCAAACGATTCTAACTACTGTGCCTCTCCGGAGGCATAACATAATTTGGTGGCAGCGGTGGGATCTGCCGGGGCATCGCCAGAGCTCACTCAAGACTTGCAAAAGACGCGGTTGTGTTAAAAAAGCGGGCACACCAGCAATCAATTCAATTGAAGTTGACGAACGGAAGCAGCAGCCAAGCCTTCCCCAAGACCTGCAAAGCACCCAGGGTGTAAACAGGACAGGCATGCCAGCACATGTAAAACGTAAGCTGACGGAAACCATAATCGACGGAAGACAACGCACAGACAACAGAACGAGCATCGCCACAACAGCTGTAGCAGAAACGTGAGCTGCCAAGCATCGCGACCTACGATAACTCTACGGACAACGCACCGACGCCGGACAACGACCGCCGTACGAGCATCGTCAGCCGTATCAGCCGCCGAGCGAAGGACTGCTGCGTCAGCGACCTACTGACACAGCGAGCGAACATGCGAGCCGTCATACTATTGTAAGTCCGAAAAAGTTAATAAATATAACTGCGTGAATGTCGGAAGGTTCCAATATACCGAAACCGATAGCGAACCGATCGTGGTTACTGAGCGAACCAGCCCGACGAGCGATTAACTTAAGTTTAACACTGCGAGAAAATCTTTATAACGCTCGAAGAAACTTAGAAACTCAATACTCGAGCGAAAGCAGCCCGAGTTACCGGAAAACGTTGTCACAGAACGCGAATTTCCATTTAACAATTTGGACGGAAGCCTACTCTCGCGTAATACGACTGACCCCACTGACAACACTCAACGCGAGACTAGACGTATGCGACCGTATATTAGCAGAATTCCAAGTAGAGTATCCTTACGACGCGAATTTTCGTTAACTTCCTACGAGAGTGATCTGTTCGATCCGGAAGAGATTTATAGCCAACAAGAAAATAATATGGCCGAATCGCGAAATCCGCAAGAACGCACTCCCGCGAACCCGCCGCAAAGTGCGGTAGACGAGGAAATAGAACACAGGCGACAATCCATTCGCCAGATGGACCAAATAGCGGAGGCGAATCGCACGCCGCCTCCCGAAACACATCGCGAGGAAAGAAGAGATGATACGCAACTATTCGAAATACTAAATGAAATGCGCACAGAAATAAGAACATTGAATAGGCGAATAATGCGAGTAGAAGACGCGATTATGGATTTGCCACGTCATGGATGTAACCGCCGAGAGAACGATAACGACGCGTTTAATGCCACATACGGGCGAACCGACCGCGACATCAGAAATCGACGTAGCATTGCTCCGAACTACTTGCCGTTAAAAGAAGCAAGAACAATGATTCCCGAATTTGACGGAACATCGCGACATAAGTTATTAGAATTTTTAAATGCATGCACGTACGCCGTTCAAGACATAAATTCCGCGGATGAAGAATCTTTAATCCGAGCAATTTTATATACGAAACTAAAAGGAAAAGCCATGCAAGATTTCGAGACACGAAATATTCAGACTTTCGACGAACTAAAACAACAACTCGAGACTTGTTACCAGTCGAAACAAAGCATGATACATTTACAGATCGAATTCAATTCGCTAAAACAAAAGCCGAATGAAATTGCGCACGCTTTCGGACAACGCGTTGTTTTACTAGCGATGAAATTATACGATTCGATGATCGAAGGAAAAGAGCATTCCGCAACCTCAAAACGCACGATTCAACAAACAATCCAAGAGCAGGCGTTAATAAATTTCCAAATCGGGCTACACGACGAATTACAAGTACTCGTACGCGCGCAGCGATATACGACGCTCCAAGAAGCGATAACGGGCGCGAGTGCCGAAGAAAAACTCAGACCGGGAACAGCGAGAACAAGTAGTTTTGCTAATAAAAATAAAACCGAACCAAGTTACCCGCGAAATAGTCGAAATTCGACACCGCAATGCTTTAAATGCGGAAAAAACGGACATTACGGACGCGATTGTCGAAGTAGCCAATACGCGCTCCCGAAACCAGAAAAACCCTCGCGAATAAACGTGTTACGTCCAGACTCGGGGAAGGATGAGTCGACGGAAGGGCGCAACAACTATCTTTTATTATCCCGAAATCAAAAGTCTCGTGGCGTTTGGAATCGGGTCGAACGAACTGACAGGTCCGAAAAGCAGGTAAACGACAGAGTCGCTATTACACTGTTTTCGGAAGTTCGCTCGGCGGTCCCTTTTCGGTCAGAGAATTTAATCTCTTTTACGCGGGATGGGACCAAGTGCGATCTTTCTACTAGGAATGAGTGGGGGTTAATAAAGAGTTATTTAATTAACAAATATAAATTTATTCAATTTTAAAATGAATGATGGGTATACATGATTATATATAAGAAAGAAAAAAAATAAAAATATAATATTAGTTTTCGTCTAAATGTGTGTGAGTGTGTGTGTTAGTTCGCGGGTGTTACATTAATACGGAGGACATCAGTCAGAATGCAAGGGAAAGATTCTATCGTTGACATTTAGGTTCTGACTGGTTAATACAATATAAAAATATATTTGATTAAAGGATAAAAACATAAAATCAAAATCAATATGTATAAGTAAATAAGTGTATATGTTAAGAACGGTCAGAAATATAAAATTGATCACTCGCATATGTGTTAGATTAAGGATTCAAAATTTTCTAAGACTTATTGCCGGAACGGGTTGATGATTTAAAAGAATGAAACATTCTTCGGAAAGTTTTGATTAAAAATAAAAAAAACAAGACAAAAAGGAGGAAAAGAAAAATTATTCAATTAAACTTACTTTTTTAAATAGTAATTCAGAGGTGGAGAGGTGGCAAATTTGTACGGTGTTTCGCTCTGTGTCTCATGTCGGCAGCCCGATGTTGGATTCATGGTTGCTCTGGAGATGATGCCAAGTGAGGACACTGGTGGCACAAGTGCCTAACTCGCGAATTACGGTGCAAAAGCACAGAGTAAGACTGCTGAAGACCGGAGAATAAGTGCGTAAGTCCGTTCGAGTCCTCTTCTTATATCTCTCTTTTCGGGGTGTATTCTAATTTCTAAGAGTGGGAATCTTCCAAAACTTCGACGAATTCAATTTGCGCAGAAGTGGAAATTTTTCAATCTTAGCAAATTAAAAATGTGCCAGTGTCTTCGTTAGGCGGGGTGTTTCTCCTACTTTTCACGTTTTATTCGTAGTGATCGTCCATTGGTGAGTTCGATATTCGTTCGAAGATTTCTTGCACGTGTTCAGATTAGAAAAAAGATCGTATTCTTCTATGATAATTTTATTGCTATTGGTGCAGCTGTGTTTATTGAATATTTGTTGGAAAATTTTATTATTATAGATGCAGCTGTGTTTGTTGGGTATTTCGTTAGAAAATTTTATATTACCTTGAGGAGACCGGCATGTTTTTATCATCGATCTTTTACGTTGGTCTGTTTAATGAGCGGTTCCTTTGTCTCACCAATCGACGATCGTTGCCGACACTTCGCGGAAGGAAGGAATCGTGGAATCGCCAGGATGTAACAAACGCGATAAGTAAATACTGCTCGCATTGCAAAAGGACAGGACACAGCCGCGACAAATGCTGGAGCCTGAACGGAAAACCGAAAAGTAGTACAAATAAAATAAAAATCGGTAACCAGCAAAAGATGCGCGAAGAAAATATACGCGACCGAAAGAAATCGCGACAACAGAAAAAGAACGCCGATAGCGCAAGTAGCAGCAGCGAAGACGAGCAGGAGGCAGCGAGAAAGAGACAACCGCGACCTGCATCTGAGTATCACGTTACGCATATTAAGGATATGCTACGCGCACAGAAAAAGACGGACTTATTGCTAGTAGCATTACCAATGCGACAAGCAAAAGACGGAAAGATACAAATGTTGTACGACTCAGGGTCGACCATCTCATTAATAAAATTGAAACATTTAAAGGACGACACACTAATACACGAAGGTAAAATCGCGCTCACAGGCATAACCGGGCATAAAGTACACACCATAGAAAAAATGTACGCCACGATTAAAATAGAAAATCACAAAGTAAAACACGCATTTTACGTTATAAGAGACGACATTCCGATCGAATACGAAGAAATACTAGTAATTGATTTCCTTCGATAACATTCGGTATCCTGTGATTATAATCAAAATCAATTAAAAATAGGAAACGCCGTACTAAAATTCCACTCGCTTAACAAAACGATTCTAAAACCGCGCAGCGAAATCATCGTAAAAGCGACAACGAATCAAAATCGGATAGGAATAGTACGAGCAGAGGAAACAGTTCCAGGAATCTATCTTGGAAACTGCTTAGTAGAACCTGAAGATTACACGTGTCCCGTTAGTATCATAAATACAACCGATAGGGAAGTCGAAATACGGACGCCGAACATCACTCTCGAAGACATAGAACGCGACATCGAATCCAAAATACATACGATACAAACAAGAAAAAATTTTAAGCCTACTAATTCGAGACACAGACAAATCTGACAACTACTAAGCACGCAACATTTAAATACGGAAGAAAAACAGGCACTCCTACGGATATGCGAAGAATATTACGATACATTTCAGTTGGACGGAGAACCGCTGACGTGCACCGCGACGGTAGAGCACGAGATAAACACATGCGCCGATACCTTGCCGGTGAACACGAGACCGTATCGTCTTCCCGAAAAGCACAAGACGGAAGTAAATAAACAAGTGCAAGAAATGCTAAAAAACGGTATAATCCGAACAAGCGCGATTCAATGGAACGCATCCTTATTAGTGGTACCAAAAAAGGCCGACGCATCCGGAAAACCTAAGCTCCGAGTAGTAGTAGACTTTCGGAAGCTAAACGATTTAACAATAGGCGATTCATTTCCACTGCCCAATATCACCGATATACTGGACCAGTTAGGAAATGCTAAATATTTTACCACACTAGACTTAGCGTCAGGATATCATCAGATACCGATGGCTGAGCAGGATAAACAAAAGACAGCTTTTTCAACGCCCTACGGACACTATGAATTTGATAGAATGCCGTTTGGATTGAAAAATGCGCCAGCAACATTCCAGAGACTAATGAATTCAATTCTAACCGGAATGCAAGGACTTAAATGTCTAGTTTATTTAAACGACATCGTCATATACGGAACGAGCCTAAAGGACCACAATAAAAGACTCAAGGAAATACTGCAGAGACTCCGAGAAAATAATCTAAAATTGTAACCGGATAAATGCGAATTTTTGCGCAAGGAAGTAATTTATCTAGGTCACATAATTTCGGAGAATGGGATATCTCCGGATCCGTCAAAGTTAACGGCAATATAGGAATTTCCGACGCCGAAGAAAGTAAAAGATATACAATCTTTCATAGGACTAGCCGGATACTACAGAAAATTCATAGAAGATTTTTCAAAAATAGCCAAGCCACTGACGAAATTAACGAAGAAAACGGAAAAATTTGAGTGGACTATGGAACAGCAAAATGCTTTCGAAATATTAAAGGAAAGACTAATGACTGCGCCAGTGCTAACGTATCCATATTTCAATCAAGAATTCATAGTGACCACTAATGCTTCCGATTATGCAATCGGAGTAGTATTGTCACAAGGAAAAGTAGGTAACGACCGGCCAATTGCTTACGCCAGCAGAGTTTTATGGGAGCAGTGCACTTGGACACAGTACAATTGGACACGGTGCAAATGGACACGAAACTTTGCACACGGCTCAATTGGACACAGTGCATTTGGACACAATAATTTTGGATACAGTAGTAGTATAGCTATGCGGGTTCTAACCCAGGTCCTCTGACGGGGGGGGGTGAGGGGCGAGGGGAAACCGGCGCGGGGGGTATGACGTCACGCGGGGGAATCGCGTCCTAACCGATGGGCGAGGGGTCCGCGGAGAGGGGGGAGGGGGACCGCGTCCTAACCGATGGGCGAGGGGTCCGCGGAGAGGGGGGAGGGGGACCGCGTCCTAACCGATGGGCGAGGGGTCCGCGGAGAGGGGGGAGGGGGACCGCGTCCTAACCGATAGGCGAGGGACCCGCTAACCTAACCGGTAGGCGAGGGGTCCGCGGAGAGGGGAGAGGGACCCGCGGCGAAACCGATAGGTGAGGGACCCGCGGGGAAGAGGGGGACCCGCGTCCTAACCGATAGGCGAGCGACCCGCGAGGAAGAGAGAACGCGATGCTGCGAGAAGGCGTAAGACAAGGATAGCGTTTGCATGCACTTGGGAGAGGGATAGCGCGAAGCATGCACTTGGGAGAAAGAGAGAGAGAGATAGCGCGAAGCATGTATGCGGATGATACGGCGTTCGCAAGGCGGTGTGAGAGAGATAGCGCGAGGCATGCACGCGTGTAGAAAAAGGATAGCGTCCGCATTGGCGTGGGAAAAGGATGACGTTCGCATGCATGTGGGAGAGAGAGAGACAGCGCGAGGCATGCATGGACGTGGGAGAAGGAGGCTCAGAAATAATCAACATTTTTTTTTATATAATAATAATAATAATATTTATTCAAAAAATTGTGTATATAATATAATTGTGTGTGTGTGTGTGTTTTTAAAAAAAAAAAAAAAAAATATATATATATATATATATATATATATATAAAATATAAAAATATAAAAATAAAAATAATAATAAAATAATGATAATAATAATAATGATAATAATAATAATGCGGCGCTCCATCTGAAACAGAAAAAAATACAAGTCTTATTAGTATAAGAATTTAATTTTTATAAATCTAATATAAATTTTGAAAAAGAAGATACTTACATTTAATTCTTCGAGTATTTCAATGCGGTTCATAACGAGACGTCAGCTGTGTTTTATATATCAAAATCCCATTCCTTGTACATCACTTCTTCATGATCTCTCAGACGATGATCCAAATCTATTGTATTAGATTTCTTCAAGCCGATTTCTCGGCCTTGTACCATTTGTACAAGTGAAGTCAAAGGAGTGTTTGTAGACAGCGCCGGGACACGGACATCTATGGGTTTGTAACGTTTTCGTAACGAATGTCTTAAACTTTCAAGTCGCGCGATTCTGCCAAACAGCGATTGAATTCCGCGCCTCTGTTGTAATATCGCGAGTCGGTACTGTTCTTCCAAACACTCGAGACACTCAAGGCACGTTCTTTCCCATAACCCGCATGAACACGCCGAGTCCACCTCTATGTAAAACTCCCATAGATATTGTTCTAATCGCGCAATGTATTTGGGTTTCTCCATATTTCCAATTCAAGTTTTTTTTTTCACAACACAAGTTTTTGTCCAGCTTATACAATGCAAATTGGACACATATTGCAGGGCATTATCTGATACAGCGGTTTTCTACACTCTGCGCAAAACGATCCCAGGATTAGGTCAAAAATTGCAC
>CAJQTV010000724.1:0-41305 GCA_907163055.1 Formica aquilonia x Formica polyctena | reverse complement strand
CTGTTATCAAAACGCCTAAATACGTTTAATTTGCGTGCGGGGGCAATAGAGCAGAGAAATACAGATTTTTTGCCCCGTTTTCAAATAAAAAACACAATCTTTTTCCAAAAATATGCTAAAACATGCAAAAAATATTAATATCGGTAACAGGGGAAAATTAAAAAATTTTGATATTATCGATAATTTCGGTGGTATTATCGATAATTTTATTTACGTTTGGATGAGGGCCTAACCCTTTCGGGTTCGGCCGTCCCTTTTGGATCCCCTTAACCCAAAAAATTTTCCAAAAAAATCTTTGGGGGGTTTTTATATAAAAAAAAATTTGTCTTGTCTAATACCCGTTTGATAAAAAACGAGAAATTTTTAAAGACCCCCAAAAATTTTTTGAGATATAAAAGGGGGGGGGTTTTTTTTTCAATAAAGCGCCCCTATAAACCATTTTAAATTTGCGTTTAGAAACCCATAAAAAATTTTTTTTTAAAAATAAATACAAATGTTTTAAAAATTTAAAAAAAGGCTAAAATAGTGAATTTTCTACAAATTTAAAAATGAGCTTTTTTTATGACGAAAAAACTCTTGTTTTTGGTGAGACCGTTTTTGTTTCTTTGTATGTATTTCAAACTCACATTTATTGTCGCATTCAGAAAATGTTTTTTTTTAAATTTAAAAAATTTTTAAAATTTTTAAAAAAAAAGGGGCTGATATAGTGATTTTTTACGAAGAACAATCTATAATTTGCAAAAGCTTTGCTTTGGCAGATTATTTTTAGCTGCTTCAGATCTAAAAAACTGCAAATAACGTTTGGGTTAAAAATTCTTTTGAACTCTGGGGCCTAGAAAAAAAAGGCCAATATTGTTTTAAAGGGGGAAAAAAGTGTCTTTTTTTAAAATTTAAAAAATGTACAGTTGCAATTTGATAGCTAAATATATACTCTAAAAAATAAAAGACAATTTCAGGAGAAAGTCCTAAGGGTTTAAAAATTTTTTTTTAAAAATTTTTTAATCATGTAGGGGAAAGGGGGTTTTAAAATACGAAAGTTTTTTTGGAAAAAAAAAAAATTTTTTAAAAAACGTGATTGGCCGCGATAATACGCACCCCGTGTGCGCAACCCCGGCTGGCCCACAGGTATCGATTCTGGATCGCGACGATCCGGGATCAGACTGGCGCGGGCTTGCAAGCAAAGTAGAGGCGTGTGACAGAAAGCGAGAGCGAGAGAATACCCGAGCGAGGACGAAAGCGATAGCGAAACGAGAGCGAGCGGAGAGGATCCCGGCGATCGGCAGCGGAGAAGTCCGGACGAGAGGACGTCAGCGTCGCCGATCCCGGACGACCACCCCGAGAGGAAAAGTACCGGTGAGGTTATCCTCCGCCAAATTAGCCACTCGCGATCGCGCCCGGAATCGTTTCGTTCTGTCGTCGTCGCCGTGAATTCGTACGTTGGTGTACGGGCTAAGCCCGATTCTTTAGTGTAGATTTTTGCGTCACGGCCACGTCGTCAAGCGATTCGAGCCCCGGAACCTCGAAAGTATCGGTTTCCGCGGATCGAGACATTACCTCGCGTTTTTAATAAACCGTGTGTCGTCTCTCTGGAGGTTCGGATTCCGTAGATTATATTTGCGTTGGTTCTCGCACGTCTAGCGTTTAAGACTCGTTCGTACTGTATGTCGGTCGTCTGAGTGTGAGTGTGATTCGCGTCAATTTGTTATATTATATATATTTTTTATATATTTTTGTCTTTCGTTTGTGAATCTTTGCATCTAAACTGTGCGTGCACGTCCGGTGCAACTTTCCTTCGCGATTATTATATGGGTTACGTGAGAGTGTGAATCGCGTAAATTCGACGTACTATATCGGCTGTAAAGCACCGCGAAATTGTGAGCGCGTTTTGGTGAGAATTTCCTCGCGATTCTTGCATGAATTGCGTGCGTGTGTGTGCCGAGCATTCGATTCTGCGTAAAATGTCCGTCCGAAATCGAAGCATGTCCGCGTTGTATTAATTGCCTGTTAATCTTAAGTTGCGTATTGATAATTTCGCGGTAATAGCGGGCGATAAGAACGCCGTTGGCGAGGCGATATTGAGAATTGATTCGGTCTTGCGCCCGAATTATAGAAGAACGTAATATTCAATTTCTTCGCAGTGCGAGGCGTAATTCAAGCCGAGCGAACATTCCGGCCGATCTAACGGGTCGGTCTCGGCGTTCACATTACGGGGTTTCGCGCCCCGCGTCTAACACTCAGTCTTGCAGCCGCGTTTCTTTTACCGCAGCCGTATATCCGCGCGGTTTATCATTAATATTCTCGAGGAGCTACGGCTCCCGCTATTATAATAAATCTGTTAATTTCTCTGTTTAATTTACGAGTTTCCTTTCAGTTGTGCCTGTCGTTTCCGAAATTGTCGCCTCTTGCATAAATTATCGCGTTCGATCAACACTCGCCCTGCCCCTCTACCGTTAGGCG
The DNA here is from genome assembly GCA_907163055.1 of Formica aquilonia x Formica polyctena. Lineage (NCBI taxonomy): Eukaryota > Metazoa > Arthropoda > Insecta > Hymenoptera > Formicidae > Formica > Formica aquilonia x Formica polyctena. The sequence goes on along the minus strand of CAJQTV010000724.1, from coordinate 38,848 downwards.
AGCTAGTCAGCCCGTGGTGAATTCCGACACATTTCTTTCGCGTTTATTTCGCGCTTATTTCGCGTGTTTCGCGAATTGATACGTGAAAGATCGTATCTGGCGCCCAAGTTCGATTCTCGCGATTATCTTTCGGATCTCGTCACGGTACGCGCGGAACTCCTAACATCCCGTTCCCACCTGGCGCGTGGATCTTTTTCTCCGTTTTCCCGTTTTTGTCAACGACCATTCCGCATCTCCCGTTCGGCGAATTAGCTCCGGTTCGTCGGCGCAATTTACACCCGCGCGACGGAGAGAACGAGTCGGCGGCCGCGTTTATCGCTCAGCCGCAAGACAGTAGGAAAAGTCGTCGCAAAAATTTGGCGCCCAACGTGGGGCCACGTTGAATATTTTGGAGGAGCGCAGGAGGCGCTTGGCTTTGGAGAAATTTCGGTTAAGATTAGGCTTCGCGAGAAACGGTCGGGAAGGAATTTTCTTTTTCTCTGAATATTAGAGATCCGCGACAAAACCAACGTCGCTAAAAGAAATTCTCGATCGTGAAAGGTAGTTTATCGTTCGTATTTTATATGTTCGGTCTTCGAGAGTAACAGGAAATATTTATTGGGGAAAGATTATTAAATTTCGTCGCGAATCTAAATTCGAAATTAACCGTCGCGAGAGGTTCGAAAACAAGGCTCTCATATTTTCGTGTAATATTATTGTTTCTTTGTTCGAGATATCGTTTTTGTTCTTTTGGGATATTCGCTGTGTTATTTTCGTCGTGTAACGGTCGCGTGTGTTTACGTTTGGAATAGGAAAGTCGAGAAGACCGTATGAGTCGTGTAGATCCCGAGGACGAGTGGGTTTTCGTATTAAATCACGAACAACTTATCGAAGAATTAAATAGGCGAAGACTTCCAACCGAAGGAAGTTATTCGATTTTAACCGCTCAATTATTGCGTCACGTGCGGGACGACCGTACCGGGATTCGATTATTTTTCGCGGAAGGAGAAGACGAAATGTCGGATCACGACCATCTGGAGCTCCCTCCGGAGGAGCCGGTTCGTCCGGATAGCCCCATGGCGGATCGAGGGGCGCGGGAACCGTCGCAATCTCCCCGTACTCCGCGTTCGGCCGGACCTCAATCGTCGCACGGGCCAACGGAAAATTCCGCGATGACCGCGTATAATGTCATGCGAAAATGAAACTTAAAATTTTCGGGAACTCGAGGGGAAGATGCCGAGACGTTTTTGATGCGAATTGAGGAAGGTCGCGATTTAGTGCCTGTAGAGGATGAGGACATTCTCCGCTGTTTGCCATTCTTTTTGTCCGGTATCGCACTACATTGGTTCCGCGGTAAACGCAATCGATTAACTACGTGGGCGACTTTTAAATCCGCGTGGCGTACACGCTTCGGTGACCCCGATTTCCAGTTCGCTCTTCGCGACGAAATAATAAGGCGAACCCAGGGGGAACAAGAGTCCGTGGCGGATTATATCACATGTCTACGGGCGATGTTCGATCGGTTGGCACCACCCTGGAGCGACGCCGAGCAAGTTAGCTACGCGTTTCGCAATTTGTTGCCGCGCTTACAGATCGCCATGCGCCGGGACGAGGTGCAAGATCTCGACGCGTTGGAGGACGTCGCGACTCGCGTGGAGGGCAGCCACCAATTAGCGCACCGCTATCGAGCGCCGCCGACACCCGACAAATCACTATTCCCGGATTTGGCGTATCAATCTCCGCGAAATGCTAATCGTCACGCGAGTCGGCACGATACGATCGCCACGCTGAATACCTCCGCTAGCTCCACGGATTCGGGGGCCGGATCGCGAAAGGAGAAGCGACGAAGGGACCGCGCCGCGAACACTTCGACGTCGGAAACGGGATCTACGGCCTCGAGTTCGTCATCGACAAAATCCACGCCGACGAAAACACGACCGTCGCGAGTCTCAACAGCGAAATGCTGGAATTGTGATGGCATCGGTCATCTATCGCGAGATTGTGAGGCCGCGCCGCGAAAACATTGTTATCGTTGCGGTCGCGCCGAAGTAACATTACGTACGTGCCCCGACTGTACGGGAAACGGGTAGAGGAGTCGATTCGCGAGGGAAACCCGACTCCTATTTTAAACAAACCCCCTATTCGTGTCGTGTCAAATAAGTGTGAATTTTCGTATAGTGCGTTTGGTTGTCGTGATGATTTGTCGTTATTGTTTTTACGTGTCGGAATATTAGGGAAGGAAGTCCTCGCGTTATTGGATTCAGGATCGAGTCGTACGTTTCTCGGACCATCAACGGTCGAGTTGGTGAAAGAATTAGAGTTACGGTTTAGAAGTTCAGACGGCAAACGCGTAACAACGGCTACGGGTCAAACCACACGAATAAAGGGGGAGATCGAAATTCCCATTACGCTCCGTCATCGAGTAAAATCAGTAAAAGTCTATGCGTTACCAACATTGGCGTTACCGTGTATAATCGGAGTAGATTTCCTGTCGGTATTTGGAATTGGTGTAAATTTCGCGACAAAGAGGTGGTATTTTTCGGAAAACCCGACGATGGAATACGAGTTCGATGCGGGACGGGGAGATCCGTCGATCCGCGTAAACGCCTCGGAAAGCGAGGGCGCGCCGACAAGAAGAGCCGCCGTGAAGACGGAGGGAATCTTGCTGGGGGCGAATCGGCCGCCTACGGCGGATAACCGAACGCATTTACCAAAAATCGCGAATAAGCGCGGACGACCGCGAACTCATAACTCGTGTAGAAATTCGCCTATCTGTTGCGGATTAGTGGAGATATCGGCTACGGAAGAGCGTCGGTTGAAAAATTTTCTCGAATCGGAAATTGTGGGAGATCCGAACAAACCCGGCGTGACAAATTTAACGCAACACCGGATAGATGTCGGAAATCACGCGCCTATTAAACAGCGTTACTATCCGGTGTCGCCGAAAATTCAAGAAACAATTTACGCGGAAGTAGACAAAATGTTAGAAGCGGGAATTATAGAACCATCGAAAAGCGAATGGTCTAGCCCGGTCGTGATGGTTAAGAAATCGAATGGCACGTATCGTTTTTGTCTCGATTTTCGAAGATTGAATAGTGTGTCGAAAAAGGACGCGTATCCACTGCCTTACATGAACGCGATCCTAGATAAATTGCGAGCCGCCCGATACATTTCGACTATCGATCTCAGTCAAGCCTACTTCCAAGTTCCGTTAGAACATAATAGTCGCGAGCTAACCGCGTTTACGATACCGGGTAAAGGGTTATTTCATTTCACGAGAATGCCGTTTGGTCTCACGGGAGCCCCGGCAACTTTTCAACGTTTGCTTGACCGCCTGATAGGACCCGAAATGGAACCGCATGCCTTTGCATATTTAGACGATATTGTTATCGTGACTCGAACGTTTGAAGAACATCTCGTTTGGTTGAAGCGCGTGTTAGATAGAATAAAAGAAGCCGGTCTTACTATTAATCCCAAAAAGAGCAAATTTTGTCGATCTCAGGTTAAATAACTCGGATTCTTAGTACAACAGGAGGGGTTGAAGGTCGATCCCGATAAAACCGAGCCGATTGTCGAGTACCCGCCGCCGAAGAATATTAAGCAACTACGACGTTTTATCGGCATGGCGTCGTGGTACAGAAGATTCATACCGCAATGTGCAACGAAATTAGCACCATTAACGCGTCTCCTCCGGAAGAACTACTCTTGGGAGTGGGGGGATGACCAAAAATTGGCATTCGAGGCGGTAAAATCGTGCATTACCTCACCACCTACGTTATCGTGTCCAAAATTCGAGTTACCGTTTGTCCTTCAAACAGACGCGAGTTCGGTCGGTTTAGGCGCCGTATTAACTCAAGAATCGGAAGGCGTTGAACACGTTATCGCATTTTCAAGCCGCGCATTGTCGGAGGCGGAAAAGAAATATTCGACCGAACAGGAATGTCTAGCGGTCGTGTGGGCGATTCGAAAATTCAGACCCTATTTAGAAGGCTATAAGTTTCGAGTCATTACCGACCATAGCTGTTTGAGATGGTTGCATAATTTAAAAAATCCGACGGGTCGGTTAGCGAGATGGGCTCTCGAGTTATTAGAATACGATTACGTAATTGAACACCGCAAAGGAGCGCTACACCATGTTCCCGATGCGTTATCGCGAATTTATGAGTCCGCCGAGGAATTGTGTGCCGTCGCGATTACGGGCGACGAATGGTACGATACCCGCGTGCGAAATGTCGAAACTGAGCCACGAAAATATCCGGAATGGAGAATCGAGAACGATCAGCTGTATTTCCGGAAACCGAACCCGGTTGTATCACAGATAGTAGACGATTTGGAGCAATGGAAGCGTGTGCTTCCGAAAAATTCGCGTCTTGACGTCATTCGAGCGAGCCATGATACCCCTCAGGCAGGGCATTTAGGCACCGAGAAAACGTATCAGCGCGTCGCGAAACAATATTATTGGTCGCGTATGTTTAGGGAAGTCGCGAATTATACCCGTCGTTGCGATACTTGTCAACGGACTAAAGTCGAACAGAACGTGCCCGCTGGCTTAATGGGGCGGAGAAAAGTCGAAACACCGTGGACAGTGGTAGCCGCGGATATTATGGGTCCTTTTCCCGCCTCTCGGAGTGGATTCGCGTATCTTTTGGTTTTGCAGGATCTATTTACAAAATGGGTCGAATGTTGCCCGCTCCGAAAGGCCAATGGTAAAAAGATCCGAGAAGCTATCAACGATTTAATTATTAATCGATGGGGAGCACCTCGCGTAATTTTGACCGATAACGGGACCGAATTTATCAATCGAGAATTAAAAGCTTTCGCGGAAGAGCATGGTATCGCGCACGTAACAGTACCGCCGTATCACCCTCAAGCGAATCCCGTAGAGCGAGTGAACCGCATACTAAAAACAACGATTACGGCGTTTATCGAGCAAGATCATCGAGATTGGGATTTACATTTGTCGGAATTTCGATTCGCGTACAATATTGCGTATCATACGTCCTTGCAGGCTACGCCGGCATTTCTAAATTTTGGTAGAGAACCGCCGTCAGTAAGCTCTAGGCGAGAGGGGCCGGAGCCCGAGATCGAAATCGAGGAAGCCGCGACCGCGAAATGGAAAGAGCGAATGGAGCGAATCCAAGCGTTGCGAGACTGGGTGGTAGAAAATTTGGAAGCCGCTCATCAAAGACAATCGCGATATTATAATTTGCGTAGACGCGATAGGCGTTTTGTCGTCGGCGATCAAGTACTGAAGAGACAGCATGTATTGTCATCCGCAGCGCATGCCATCTCAGCGAAACTCGCCACGAAGTTTCACGGTCCGTTTAAGATCGCGAAGGTCTTATCACCTGTCGTATACGAGATCGCGGACCAGGAGGATAGAGCGATCGGAAAAATACACGTTAAGGATTTGAAACCCTACATTGCTCCCTATATTCCGTAGGTATTATCGATTGACAGGGAAACCACGAGAGCATGAGCTACCGTGAGTTCCTTCAGGAATGTGCGGCGTGGCTGGACGCCGCCGGGGAGCGAAACCCCTACTTCTGGGGCGGCCTTAGAGAGGAGCTGGGCCGCGTTCGCCTGGCCCGCGGCGCCCGGGAGAATCGGGGTATACAGGCAACGGTTCCCGTGTCGGACGCTGGCGCACAGGCCACGCCCGAAATGAGGAGCCAGGCGGTGCAAACAGCCCTCGGAGAGAGTAGTAGTCGCACCCGTTCGACCAGGCCGAGGAGAAGGTCAGCCCGGAGTCGTGGACCCAACTCGCGGCACGGACTTTCTCCACTTTCTCCACTACAGGCTGTTGGAACTGCGGGGAACCGGACCACCGCTACAGCGAGTGCTCAAGACGGCTGGGGCGCTTCTGCTTCCGATGCGGCGCTGCGGGGACAACCGTGAAGGATTGCCCGGACTGCGGAGAGGCATGGAGAGCGGAGGACCCTCGCGGGTCGGGCCGAGAGACTCCGAGTCCCGACGAGCCGCGCGACTCGCGCCCGCTGTCCACGCGCGGGCGTGCCCGAGCCTTAAACTAGGCGACCCAACACCGGAAGAGCCCACCGCGACCTTCCCCCCCCCCCCCCCCGGGACCCTCGCCGGTCGCCCATTTCTTTTTTTTAGTTGATGTAACCGGGCGAGGCGGGCAATAAAGGTTTCATAGCGGTGATTTTGGCGACCAATTTTCTGTACGACCCTCTTCCCTCCGCCAGCGGACGCACTCCACCGAAGACCCGCCGATTGTATTTGGTGACCCGGTTACAGAGAGACGAAGATCTGCGGCCGACCGAGTCTTGAACTTGTCGCGTTATTCTTGTTGTCTCGAATGTGTTGTGGATTGTCCGCTTTGTCTTTTGGCCTTTACTCTGGAGGTTCCGGTCGCTCTCCGACGCCCGACTCGAGATTCGGAAAATCGGAATAGTGGCTGCGGAGGGTGAATGACGCCGGTACGGTTTCTCTTGGGAGTGGGGGGGGGGTTAATTTCGAATTTATATTTCAAATTTTTGCGACGATTTTTCCTACTGTCTCGCGGCTGAGCGATAAACGCGGCCGCCGACTCGTTCTCTCCGTCGCGCGGGTGTAAATTGCGCCGACGAACCGGAGCTAATTCGCCGAACGGGAGATGCGGAATGGTCGTTGACAAAAACGGGAAAACGGAGAAAAAGATCCACGCGCCAGGTGGGAACGGGATGTTAGGAGTTCCGCGCGTACCGTGACGAGATCCGAAAGATAATCGCGAGAATCGAACTTGGGCGCCAGATACGATCTTTCACGTATCAATTCGCGAAACACGCGAAATAAGCGCGAAATAAACGCGAAAGAAATGTGTCGGAATTCACCACGGGCTGACTAGCTCGCCTAACGGTAGAGGGGCAGGGCGAGTGTTGATCGAACGCGATAATTTATGCAAGAGGCGACAATTACGGAAACGACAAGCACAACTGAAAGGAAACTCGTAAATTAAACAGAGAAATTAACAGATTTATTATAATAGCGGGAGCCGTAGCTCCTCGAGAATATTAATGATAAACCGCGCAGATATACGGCTGCGGTAAAAGAAACGCGGCTGCAAGACTGAGTGTTAGACGCGGGGCGCGAAACCCCGTAATGTGAACGCCGAGACCGACCCGTTAGATCGGCCGGAATGTTCGCTCGGCTTGAATTACGCCTCGCACTGCGAAGAAATTGAATATTACGTTCTTCTATAATTCGGGCGCAAGACCGAATCAATTCTCAATATCGCCCCGCCAACGGCGTTCTTATCGCCCGCTATTACCGCGAAATTATCAATACGCAACTTAAGATTAACAGGCAATTAATACAACGCGGACATGCTTCGATTTCGGACGGACATTTTACGCAGAATCGAATGCTCGGCACACACACGCACGCAATTCATGCAAGAATCGCGAGGAAATTCTCACCAAAACGCGCTCACAATTTCGCGGTGCTTTACAGCCGATATAATACGTCGAATTTACGCGATTCACACTCTCACGTAACCCATATAATAATCGCGAAGGAATGTTGCACCGGACGTGCACGCACAGTTTAGACGCGAAGATTCATAAACGAAAGACAAAAATATATATATAATATAACAAATTGACGCGAATCACACTCACACTCAGACGACCGACATACAGTACGAACGAGTCTTAAACGCTAGACGTGCGAGAACCAACGCAAATATAATCTACGGAATCCGAACCTCCAGAGAGACGACACACGGTTTATTAAAAACGCGAGGTAATGTCTCGATCCGCGGAAACCGATACTTTCGAGGTTCCGGGGCTCGAATCGCTTGACGACGTGGCCGTGACGCAAAAATCTACACTAAAGAATCGGGCTTAGCCCGTACACCAACGTACGAATTCACGGCGACGACGACAGAACGAAACGATTCCGGGCGCGATCGCGAGTGGCTAATTTGGCGGAGGATAACCTCACCGGTACTTTTCCTCTCGGGGTGGTCGTCCGGGATCGGCGACGCTGACGTCCTCTCGTCCGGACTTCTCCGCTGCCGATCGCCGGGATCCTCTCCGCTCGCTCTCGTTTCGCAATCGCTTTCGTCCTCGCTCGAGTATTCTCTCGCTCTCGCTTTCTGTCACACGCCTCTACTTTGCTCGCAAGCCCGCGCCAGTCTGATCCCTGATCGTCGCGATCCAGAATCGATACCTGTGGGCCAGCCGGGGCTGCGCACACGGGGTGCGTATTATCGCGGCCAATCACGCGTTATCACGCGCTGTGGCCGGCGGGCGGCACGCTCACGGTCGTAACGGGGGTGTGCGCGCCCCCGGTATTACAAACAATAATTCGCTGGGGCCCTTTCCGCGGGGCCATCGCGAGGTCTGGGGCGAACGGCTTGGCCGGAAGTATCGCTGCCACCCTTCCTTCCGTCTTTTCCGGAACCGCGTCACGCCATCTGGTGCAGAATTGCAGTCCCTCCGCGGGGACCGGATCCGCACGGGCCTGTGTCCGTGCGCGAGGATCCCCTCGCTGTCCCGTGCGTTGCGCATCACGTGTGCGGATCCTGATCCCGTCGTGACGTAGCTAGTTTGGCCGTTAGATGTTTTGGATTTCCAAATTGTTGGCTCCTTGCCCCTCTAAGGTCTTCCTTGATTGGCGATCGTATTTTCCGTGACGCTTCAGCGACTTTCCGCTCCTTCTTCCGATGAGGCTCCCAAATGAATTATTCATACGAAAGAAAATCAAAAACGAAATTAGTATTAAGCTCGAAATCTCAATTAATGACGCCTCTCTGGAGGTAACGGTACGGTTCTCGCAATGATTCGATTGGCGCGGCCCTTTAGCCCGCGCTTTTCGATCGGAGAGGGACTCGGCGGACGCGCGCGAGACGGCAACGTCACTATATATATATATATATATGTATGTATATATATCAATATAGCTATTATTTATTTTTGATCGCCTTACCCTATGTATTCATGTTAAGAATTCTTTGACGTCTCTCTTACCTATTTCATGTACTAGACACGTTAGTTTATAGTGGGTTTAGGCTTAAAATCAGCATTTCGCTGCTGCCTCGCCTTTTGATGTGTTACAATCCGCCTTATATTATATATTATCTATTTTTATACTAATTATTCGTTGTGTACACTCAATAAAGATATTATTATTATAGAATTTCCCTTATTCAAAAAATGGATTCCCCGCGAAACGCGTTTGATAAGCTTCGACATAAAGCGGTTCCTCCGATGAGAAAACCGGTTGTCTACTAAGAATTTGCATGTCATCGACGTACAGCGAGAAGAAATTTATTCCGTAATTTTTAAAATTAAACTGATTTAATTTTCTATCTCCATTAAACGCTTTATTATTGACAAAGCCGACTATTATTCTTTTTGAAGCTTTTTTTTTAAGTTGACCTAGTATTACATTATCTAAGGATTCACCTACAACACCGCTGTGTGTCGTGAATGTTTTAACCTCGACCCTCGTAGACGAATACTTGGCTATAACTTTACTCAACATTCTAGCATGTGCAAGCAACAATCCGGTTAATGCGCTAATTTTCGCTCTTTTCGCGAGCAAGCTGGTATCCAGTATATGAATTTTCGACGATGAACCATTACTATCCATAAGGCAGAACGAATCTTTCGAACAGACAAGTCTCAGACGTACTTCTACACCGTTAATTAAAAATTTGTTTTGATTGAAAATGTCACAATGGAGATGTCCTATAAGATCTAGCGCTCACCCGCTGTGAATGTGATGAGCGCGTCTCACGAGAGCGAAATTTGATGTTTTTGATTCCAATGATTCGTCCATTCGTCCGGATGTATCCGCATCCCATTGACAGGAGGTTATATGGGAAGTTTTTGCGGGTGAAGAATCATTTAACAACGCCTCGATGTACTCGCGGTACGCGTAAGCGTTGTTTGGAAGTGACGCGAGTTTTTGATTGAAATACACGTCGATCTAATTGAAGATGTAATAAAGTAAATGATTTACGGGACCTACAGCGGCCGCGGCACCGATCTGTTCCTGTAGCATGTCCCGCGAAATCGCCTGACGTTTTAACGCGTACGCGAAGACTCAACATGGTGTGCGTGAGATCAAAATATTCTTCTTCGTGATCCGGGATGACGAATTCTATTGGCGAGTCATCCGAGAGCGAAGTCACGGGTTTGTAATGAATCCATTGCGAACTCTCGATACTAGTTTGCGTAGGCGGCAAAAAGAAGAGATCAAGCTCGCTCTTTAAACATTCACTCGAATGCGTGTGAAGAAAGGATATGCTTATTTAGCGCAAATTTTTTTTGTCGTCACTGTTATTCTCTGTCAAATGTGATTAAAATATGATCTGTTTAAGAAAATATGTTGGATACGGTGCGCTTTTTACCAGTTTTACGGCGTTTCGCGGATGTCTTAAGTCTTTTCACCATTGTGCGATTTTTCCTTTTCTTATTGTTCGTTGTTTTTAGTTTTTTTCCCTCGCGTCTTGATCTTCGACGAATTTTTCTTACTCGCCAGGTGTCGTTTACGTAATGTCGCGGATTTAGCGACGTGCGTGTTAAGCCCGCCGAAAGAAAACTAAGCTACATGCATTTTTGCATCCGCCTTATATCCCAAATCTTTCATTAGATTACTTATTTTTTCTTTAGCTTTTTTCTTGAAATTGTCGCGCGATTTTTCAAATTGATGTTTAGCTGCTACCTTAAGAGGATGCCGGATTACCGACAGAATGCGAATATTAGTAGGATTGCAAAATCTTTTTGTTGATTAAAGATATCAACAAATCCTTTTCCACAATTAAGGTACACATAATAACGGAGTGCGGAGTTTAACATTTCATATGAAAAGTTAAAAAAAATAAGAAAATTACAGTTTTGTTATCGGCTTCTGCCGTCACATTTACTTAATATAACAAATTTGTAATCTGTACGTGCCTAATCAGTAAACCCCGCACTCGGCATTTCATCAAAGAGTATAAGTGAACTTAGAGAAGTGAGTTTAGAAGCTTTAGAAAAAAGATTTTACGATGCTACACTTTCGTGCATATGTGTGTGTGCGAGATCGAGGCTCAAGAGTAAAACAGAGCAGTAGATTAGTTGCGTAATGTCGCGATAGACGGAGCTGCAATCTTACATGAGAAGGACAGACATAATCGTACTACCTTTGTCTCTTTCATGCGTGTGAGAGTAATATACATGTACGCACTAACATTATTGCAGTATCTTTTCTCTCTCGATCATACGCTCTGTCTCTTTCTAATCGCTCGCTCGCTATGTGCTACGTATCGCTTAGCTTCATGCTCCTCGCACATTCACTTACGCGTTCACTCGCGCTTTTCTCTCTTTCTCTCTCTCTCTCTCTCTCTCTGCTCGTTCTTTATTGTATTCTTTCTTTCCCATTATTATATTCTTTTATTTATTCGACTTTTATTCTTTTTATTCTCGTCTTCCTACATAATAATAATTATTAATTTATTCATCTTTATTTTATAGAGTATAAATGAGATATTGTGTATCTTATAAATAGAAAAAGTATTTAATTATGTGTATTTTTGTATGTACATGTGTTGTATTTAATTATAGTTTGTTGAGGAAACTCAAACGGAATTCCCAAAACTGAATAAGAGATTCACTAAACGAACGCCTGGCGGCCGCACTGATCGGCTAACTCTACCTTCACGTGAAAATCACGTGTCAACGACATGCCGGCAGGTTTTTGCTGATGCCTGATCACTGCGTCGCCATTGAGACATTTCCTGTTCACGCATCCATGTGGCAGTGAAGAACGTGCCAGTTTGTGCTCTCGAAATTGTGACACTCTTGGTCAGTTCGATTATCTATTGATAACTGGTGCTCACTCAGACTTGAACCCTGCTCATTCCTCTATTAATTGTGAAACTCAGTTTAATTACATCGGGTAAATTAAATAATAACCGTACAGCAACACGAACGCTCAGGCTCAACTCGTGGCTGTGCCGCGCCACGTGCTTCGTATTTCTCAAGGCAATCATTATAATTATTAATAATTGGCACCTTTAGCGTCAACTCCTTTAACAAGAAATATTTAGTATTTTTTTGATCATTTACGTTAAACTCTACTCATCGTGAAACAATAAATTTGTGCTGTGACCACTACTTTTTTTTTTGTCACCCACCACATTCCACGATTATTCACTAGCATAACATCTCTTCAAACCAGCTTTAATTTATTGCTATCCTCAACATAGTTAAATAGAAAAAGAAAATAACTTATTGTTGTGTATCTCATTTATGCTTTATAAAATATAAATAAATAAATAAATTTATTTATTTTCATAAGTACTTTTTGAGTTATTTTATATTTTATTCTGACATATTTTGAAATAAAAAATAAAATATCTCGTAAAATATTTAGTTTTCGATAATCTTACCGTAATACTTTTATGTACAGAATAATGAGACAAATCAATTAGTAAAAAAAAAATTGTTTTTAAGAAAAAGTATGTAATTATTTATAATGTATTTTTTTAAACAATTATTCGTTTTTTTTTAAACTAATTGATTTGTCTCATTATTCTGTACATAAAAGTGTAACGGTAAGATTATCGAAAACTAAATATTTTACGAGATATTTTAATTTTTATATCAAAATATGTCAGATTAAAATATAAAATAACTCAAAAAGTACTTAATGAAAAAATACTTTATTATAGTGTTTTGAAAAGCTCTCGAGATAAGCTGCAAGAATATGCAATAAAAAGTTGGCAGTTCCATTTAAAAAATTGAAGGTGACCTTGCTTTTTTATGGAAAAAAAAATGTTTGGTCAATTTTTATTATTGCAATTTGTTGCCGGTTAGAAACTGATAAATTTCTGTTTATGACTTTTTTATGTCAGATTATCGTAAGTGCCTTAAAAATCGTGGCGACCGTTACGAGGACCACCCTGTATATGATGCACATAGTATTTAATACTCATATAGTATTTTTGTTATAAATAAATGAACAGATATGGGCAAAAAAAGAAAGAGGGAGAGAGAGAGAGAGAATAGAAATGAGTAAGCGAGGGAATGGCTGTAAAACCATATATCGATTGATAATTCACATCAGTCACTAAACATTAGTGAGCATAAAGTATTGCTACGGAGAAAGATATAACTATTTCCTTTTTTTTCTTACTTTTGGCACTTGTACATACTTGCTTAGTTACACTCATATCTTCTTTCTTTCTTTGTCCATTCTTCTCTGTCCACCTCTTTCTTATCCGAGCATACTATATGTGTGATATATATTATCTGTGTGTATATGTTTGTGTATATGTAATAGTAACTTTAAATTTATTAAAATATCATTAATCTCTTGCTTATTTGTATATTTCACTGAAAATTGATTATATTTATTTTGCAATAGTAGTTGTGTCACAGTAGTTAGTTAGCCAGAGGCGATCAATTCGTGAGCTGGTTGTTGAAAGAAATATTTCCCACCAAATGCGTTTTGCATGTGCGCTTTGGTTGAAGAATATATCCCAGAAGCGATCAATTCGTGAACTGGTTGTCGAACGAAATATTTCCCACCAAAAACGTTTTGCATGTACGCTTTGATTGAAGAATGTATCCCAGAAGCGATCAATTCGTGAATTGGTTGTCGAAAGAAATATTTCCCATCAAATGCGTTTTGCATGTGCACTTTGGTTGAAGAATATATCCCAGAAGCGATCAATTCGTGAACTGATTGTCGAACGAAATATTTCCCACCAAAAACGTTTTGCATGTACGCTTTGGTTGAAGAATGTATCCCAGAAGCGATCAATTCGTGAACTGGTTGTCGAACGAAATATTTCCCACCAAAAACGTTTTGCATGTACGCTTTGGTTGAAGAATGTATCCCAGAAGCGATCAATTCGTGAATTGGTTGTCGAAAGAAATATTTCCCACCAAATGCGTTTTGCATGTGCGCTCTGGTTATTAAAAAAATAACATTTTATTCCAGAGGCGATTTTTAATCGTGTGCTGGTTGGTTTAAAAAATATTTTATTCCAGAAGCGGTTTGCATGTGCGCTCTGGTTATTAAAAAAATATTTTATCCCAGAGGCGATTTTTATTCGTGTGCTGGTTGTTTTAAAAAATATTTTATTCCCGAAGCGGTTTGCATGTGCGCTCTGGTTATTAAAAAAATATTTTATCCCAGAGGCGATTTTTATTCGTGTGCTGGTTGCTTTAAAAAATATTTCATATCATATGCGGTGTGTGCATGAATATTCTAGTTATTAAAAAACAATTATTCCAGAAGAAATTTAAAGAAACTTCCGTTTTTGAAAGACTAAGTGTGCAATATCTGGTATTCCTTCATATGATTGCAACCAATCATATATAGTAATAAAAGCTTACAAATTATTGGAAGGAATTATTATTGTGATTACTGGCGATGTATTTTTTCTTTTTTTGATGGCACCAAATTTCACGTATATAATAGTCTATCAGGCTGTGTATATACAAGTTGGTAGCTAAAGAGAAATAATATATACATCTTCGTTATTAGGAGGCAATCCTTATGAGAAAAAATACTCCAAGGATGTAAAGAGTATGAGGAAACGGTCTTGTAATATTACAGCAAGCAATAAACTGCTGCCTTTTTTACAATGATAAGAAATTATGATTAAAAAAAATCTATCCTGATACTCGTAACAATATTGGCCAGAGAAAAGATGCCTCAATCTCGCTTGCAAATTATAATCGCAGATATGAAAATAATAAATAAAATATTTTGGTTGCGTTCTCACGAAAATGGACGATGGAGGAGCCCTTTCTATATTATAAATATCCAAAATATTGTAACAATCATAAAATTTTGTTGCAATGTTTTGCGGACAGAGAATTTATGTGTTTGCATTTATAAATATTTATATTAATATTTATATAAATGTAAATTTTAATATGTGCATACTTATGTCATAAGAATATATAAACATTCACATTTATAGTGAAGAAGTTTATATATTACTCATTAGTCCTCAATCATATCGATTATACCGATATACTGTCGATGATAAAGATTTATTATCGTATTCAAAATTATATGTATAATATATTTACATCCATATATAATATATTTTAGTTCAATTTTCTCGAACTGTACTGCATAAATTGTAACCCAGCAAACCAAGATATGATTGTTATACACATATAACATGTACATAATAAGTGCACATGTTACATCTATGTTATATAGCAGATATATTCGATGTTTGCTGGGTATATGTATCATATATATATATATATATATATATATATATATATGCCATATAACATAGATGTAATATATATATATATGTTACATTTATATGATGTATATATGTATATATCTACATTATGATAAAATCAAAAAAGATAATATGAGCAATATTATAGATTTGTATTCAAAATATGTACGCGACACAAACAGATATCTGTGTAAAGTCGTTGCTTCTACGAGACGATAGAACAGAAATAGAGTAGAAATCCAACATATTTTCTGTCTCTACATATTTAACACAATGCGAAAAGCTTGTATTTTATTGCTCTTTCCAAAGTATGCACATATCCTTGACAATTACTCTACATAATGATATCGGTAATGTAACTATAAAGCGTTGGTAATATACCGACACTTTTAGTTACGTTTAGATGAGGGCGCTAACCCGTCGGAGTTCGCTCCGGCATCCTCTTAAACGGCATATTGTTTTCAACATCTTTGATTATATTAACACCAACACACACGCGCGCGCGCACATGCACACACACACGCACACGCACGCACGCACGCACACTCGCACGCGCGCATACACACACACGCGCGCGCGCGCGCGTAAAGCTTCTTTCTCCGTAGCCCGCACGCCTCTAGTTAGATAAGGTAGTACACGCCTGAACAATCCCCCGAGAAAACTGCCAATACCGTGACCTCGTTGATAGGGTGATCCGACGAAAACTCGCGGAATTCCACTGCCGCGACTACTGCCGTTTTGTAATTCGTCGTAATACGCCGAATAATAATCCATTAAAATTTAATTTTTTATCGCAGCCTCTAATTATTATTATGTTATCTACTCGATACATATAAAGTGTAATGTCACTGTCAATGTTTCAAATTCGAATGGTATACTTTGTCCTACTTGATCTCTTACCTCTATCTCGATTGTGCGAAAACACTTTTGACGCAGGAGGATGTATTGAGCGTATGAGAAATGCTTTATTTGAATAGATACGAACGCGTAATCATTTCCAACATCGAGCGCGATTATTCGCAGAAGAGGAGATTATACATCACCAGTAATATAGGATTCGCAAATGACGCAATAGACAAAGAGCTTGTCGGGGATACCGTGCAACAAACTAGCTGATTCGACTATTATCGCCCGATCGCATGGAAATATGTAAAATGGCGACGAATAAACTTCAATATCGTCATAGATCCACGAAGGTAAAACGTCGGATGTAGAGGTATTATTTTCAATTTTACCATGTTTCTCATCGCCATTCTGTATATTGAAGCCAGCTTCTTTATAGAACCATAACGGTAAATGATCCACAACACTATTGTTACGTCCAGCGGATTCCACGATTCTTCTCTTTCACCATGAATAGCGATTAACGATATTTCAAGAGATCACTGCGTCCATAAACAAACCAAGTGAAAACTGATAAGCGAGACAAACTTTTCGAGAACAAAAATTAAGAGGATATATGATACAAAAGAAAACTAAAGCATATCTGGTCTAAGACGATAAGCAGACAAATCAATAAATATCAACCACTAGAACCTTAGGTGACAAATTCTTTTAAGAATTCTAAACTATGTTTGACAGCTCTCATAATAAACAAAATCGGTACCAAGAATCCAAATAAAAAACGAAACAAACAGTAAAACGATACTCCGCTCGCCTGACAGATCACCATTACGCGATATCTACGTTGAGATAAACTCAAGTGGATAATAAAAAAACATAACCTTTACTCGATTGCAACAACTTTCCATTGGGCGAAACCTAATTCTATAAATAAAAGCCTTCACCAATGCCTAACGTTTCAAAATTTCCTGTACCAAAAAGAACGCCCCCAGCAGCATCGGAGGGCGTGATTAGAAAATTCAATTCGTGAAAAAATATTAACAAACCAATGGAGAGGAGCGGCAAAGGGCTTAATATACTCTGAAACATTCTTCGCAAACACACTTCGTCTCTAGTTTTCACCGTTTTCATCGGTCCATTTTCACCGTAAGGTCTATTCACTTAATCAAATAAAGAAAAACCCCAAGAATTGTTTCGCAAATTAAGAATTTTCTCACTATTGATTTCTTTATTATTATTATTTATTACTACTCTTTCCTTAGTAGAAAGATTAAACCAATTTTCGCGAGCGGCCACCAAATGTTCATCAAATCGTCGGAATAGGCGGCTAAGAAAGGAATTGGCTCGGGCTCAGATGAATCTATCAAAATAACAATTAAAGGAGTATCGAAAACTAATATTAACATAAAGATAAGAAATAATACACGCACATTAAATACTCCTCCCCACTTTCCGGAATCGATCTCGTCTCCTGAACCTCCTCAAGGCCCGTCAAGGTCAGGATCTCCAGCCCCCTCGACCATCATCCTTAGCGATTCCCTCCTTTCTTCTCCACCTTTCTTCTTCTCTACTACATCCTGGACCCTACTACCCAAGAACTGAAGAACCAAGAAACCCCCTCGAAGAAGCGCACAACATCGAAAATGGAGACGAACTCCTGGGATGGGAATTTCATGATCTGGATCTGAGCGATTCTGAGAGGGAACCGTGCGAATTCAGGGACGGATCGTGTCATCTCGGAAAAGAATCAGAGGCTCACGAAAAAGGATTGACCGACAACAGTTTCGGCTTTGGCTCTTGGGCCGATTTCGTCCCTTAACCGAACCGATACCTGCGGGAGTGTTCTGCATAGGGCCTGGCCTTATAGATCACGAGGAATTTCGAAGAAAGTCCGCCTAACGCCGTCATCCCGTGGTTTGTCTCGAGGCATTTCTTCGTTGCCGTCCCTATCGAAATCCTTTGGAGGAGGTTTCTCCCTTCTACCATCTCGAAGAAATTCCTTAATTCCCCTATATTTTTGCAGGTTAAGATTTCTTTTTCTTATATCTAAAGAACCATTGTAAAGCCAATCAGAACAATAAATTTAACATTAAAATCTTTCCCACGCTGTTCTGATTGATAAATCTCGTACTCATGTAACGCGGCACATACTCACACAAATACACACATACACCTCACATAGAAATTAATTATAGACATACATATATATGTATATATATCTTATGAACCAAACAATAATTGTTATGACTATGAATATAATATAAGATAGATTAAATAAATAAAAAAAGAAAGAAAATATAATCCATTAAATTTTATTTCACTTTGAATTAAATTTTTTTATGAATAAATTAAAATTTTAAATTGAAAACTGTGACTATTTTTTAACCCAGCCTCCTTCCTGTTACTCGAAATCGCACAAGGTCCCGTCCCGGATAATAAGGATTCAGTTCCTTTACCAAAAAGGGATCGCCGAGCAAACAACCCTGATAGTGCAAAAATGACCCTTCCGGTCGATGACCTATCTTGGGCCCTAGTCTGTTCGTTCGATGTGGCTCTAAGGCACGCGTCGTCTAGCGTTTGTCTAAAGGTAAGTAGGTTATGCCCTCCCGCTGACTCACTATTCTATGAGTCTGGACGTAACTCTATCATTGAGCTTATTGTGCATATCAAAAGTATTCAGCAAAGTTCGTCGAAAGAATTTACATAATGAATCATATCACATTTCTCATTGTCACAGGAAAATTTCATAATAATTTTGGGTCCGAAGATAGTAGCGTCGAATTGCCAAACGATATGCGAATCCACGGATTTAGCTGACAAGGGAACCTCGCGAACCCGAAAATTCTGATTTTGATGAAACTTTACAGACATGTAGGGGGGGAGGGGTCAATAGATGAATTTAGAAATTTTCAGTTGCTGCCCAAAAACGGTTCTAAGCGGTGAAAGCTCCCCTCATATATAGAGCGGCTTTTTGATTTTCTCGATATATCTCAAAAACTGTTTGAGATATCAAAAAATGTTTTATACAAAAGTTTTATGGTAAAAACAGCTCTATTTAACCATATTAATAAACATTTGAAAAAATTATTTTTTAAAAAGATTTCTGAAAAAAATTGTTTTAAATTATTTTTTCAAATTTTTATTAATGTGGTTAAATAGAGTTATTTTTACCCTGATACTTTTGTATAAAACATTTTTTAATATCTTGAATAGATTTCGAAATATATCAAGAAAAGCGAAAAGCCGTTAGACATATAAGGGGTGATTTCACTCTTCAAAATCGCTTTTGGGCGGCAACTGAAAATTTCTTAATTTATATATTTACCTCCTCTACATGTGTGTAAAGTTTCATCAAAATTAAAATTTTCGGATTCGCGAGGTTCCGTTTAATAGTAAATGACTCTTGTAATTTACAGC
This sequence comes from Formica aquilonia x Formica polyctena, assembly GCA_907163055.1. Lineage (NCBI taxonomy): Eukaryota > Metazoa > Arthropoda > Insecta > Hymenoptera > Formicidae > Formica > Formica aquilonia x Formica polyctena. The sequence goes on along the minus strand of CAJQTV010000724.1, from coordinate 19,401 downwards.
TTGATAATAAAGACATAAGAAATATTTATATGAAAAATGACAGCGTCCGATAAAATTATTGCGAGAAGAATTTATTTATTTACTCCCCTACTTATGCATAAAATTTCATCATAGGAATATTTCTATTATTATATATCTATTTTATATAAAATATAAAATATTTATTTTGTTTTATCATTTATTTCGTTATGTTTTTATATTCGTAATAGAAATCTTGATTATTTTGCTCGATTGAATATGTTTTTCCATTCCTTAACTTATGAAAGATTACATCATTAAAGATTGTGTATAATTATCGTAATTAAACAAAATAAAAGTAGTTACAAGTGAATATGTGGCTAATAACGTGTATTAATTCCATGGTTACTGATATTCTTCATAAGAGTTATCACATCATGTTTTGACAGCGTTCCCTATGATGTAAATATAAGAATATTTATTACAAACATTAATAATAAATATTATAATTTTGTAGATAAAAATCTTTTCCTTACGAACAATTATTATATTTCATAGTATTTACAGTCATGATATTCCTCAAAGAAATGATGCATACAAAAATATTTCGTGCACAAAGAGCAACGTATTACAGCAGGTGCACCATATGGAACAGCGTGAAATTTCTTCTATATCTTTTTCGGAAAAACAAAAATCCACCGAGTTTTCAAAATGTGATGGCCGTTCTTCGAGGTAACCACTTTTAAAACAGGCATATTTGAAAAGATTATGGAATCGTGGAGAAGACAGTTGTATATGTGTGGTTGTTAAGGATTGTAATTTGATGATATTATTTCTCAAATGTAAATTGATATCATAATTTAACAACATAACGAGATCACTAAATGCCCCCCTCTCTCTCCCTCCCTCCCACCCCTCCCTCCCCCTCCCGCCCCTTTCTCTTTTCCCTCTCCCGTCCCTCTCTCTCCCTCTTTCCCCTCTCTCTCTCACAATGTTTTTCCATATTCTAAACCCATTAACGTCAAGAGATTGAATCATTCATGTAGTTTTTTTGGTATTGTTAAAATCCATACATCTTTATCTTTAGATGGCATAAACTCTTGTAGGTTCGTGGGACAATGTCCGCTCCAAGAGTCTAATAATAACACACTGAAAGCTCCAGTTGCCGGTAAAAATACATTTGTAAACCAAGATTGAAAGTGTTGTGTAGTTAATTTGCCTGATTTTGACGCTGTGATAAAAATATTTGCAGGCCTAAATAAAGTCTCTTCTACGCGTGATCCAAAACTTCCACTAGCCTCTTTCAAAATCAAATAAAGAGGTGATTGCAGTTGCCCGCTTGCAGAAATTGTAGGCATAATAGTATAACTATGTGTAATTGCTGATTGTGATTGAACTAAGTTTCGATTGTTTTAACACCTTGTGTTGTTAACGTTCTTCCTGAATGTATTTCTAGATTAAACCCTCGATTAAACTTTCGTCTGCATTATATATATATTTTGAATTCCAAAGGGATCTATAAATGATTTCACAGAATTTATAAATTCTTGGCATGCAATTTGTAATTGTTCTTGATTTGTCTTTGATGAACGATTTATAAATTATGTTATTTTTCTTGACACTATGCCGTGCTTTCTTTTAAAATTTAATATCCACGTTGCTCCTGCTTTAAAATGAGGAAGATTAATTTCTTCTTTTGCTTCTAGCGCCCATCGTCGCAAATCTAAATCATGAATAATTCTGTTTTGATCGTTAGCGTCTTCGAATTTTTTCAAGACGTTCAGAAATTTGTAATAGTTTTTCTCTATGAGTACCACCTTTTTGTAGAGAGAGTTCCTATCGATACAACTGCGGCAAAGACTTTACCTTTCTAAAGCGATGTTGTACTGTTAATAAAGCGTAACGACCCTTTTTTCCACTTTTCCAAAATTCAACACCTTTTTTTATATTCATTATTTATAATTTCGCCTTCTTTCAATGTACAATCTGTATCTTCTTCCTCATCTTCATCATTTTCTTCAAGTTCTTCTATTTCATCAGCTGCGACAAATTGTGCTTCGAATAAATTTGAGTCCCAATAATTCTCAAATTCTAACGTAGTATCGGTCTGCATTGCAAATGATATGTCATCCATTGTATTTTGTATAATATCCTTTATAGTATTATGTAATTCGATTTCTTTATCATTTACTTGTGTTCGTGGAATATTTGAAATTTGGAATGAAACAATTAATATATTAAGAACATTCGCAGGATTCACATGTAACATTTTGCTTAAATTAAAGATACAGACACTTTTTCCGAAAATTAAAACTCTGACAATCTTACACTTGAATGAATCATTAAACTTGTTAGTTACACTTTATACTAAAACTGCGCGCAATATTTCCGATTTATAGAGTCTTATAATCTTATTTATATATCCCTTATATAATATTTTGAAGTAATTTTCTACTTTGCATTAGAATTATGCGTATGCGTAAATGAATGATATGTATGCGATATAAATATACAACATGAGATATAAAACGCGATTTATATCGTTGCATTTCGATGGTTTTTCACGTCGTGTTCCACTGCAATGCAGAAATATTTCGAAATAATTCTCTATATTCAAAAAATTCGATGATGTAATCTTTCATAAGTTAAGGAATGGAAAAACATGTTCAACCAAGCAAAATAATCAAGATTTCTATTACGAATATAAAAACATAACCAAATAAATGATAAAACAAAATTAATATTTTATATTTTATATAAAATTGATATATAATAATAAAAATATTCTTATAATGAAATTTTATGCATAAATAGGGGAGTAAATAAATAAATTCTTCTCGCAATAATTTTATCGGACGCTGTCATTTTTCATATATGTATATCTTATGTCTTTATTGTCGAGCTGTAAATTATAAGAGTCATTTACTATTAAACGGAACCTCACGAACCCGAAAATTTTAATTTTGATGAAACACACATGTAGAGAGGGTAAATATATAAATTAAGAAATTTTCAGTTGCTACCCAAAAGCGATTTTGAAGAGTGAAATCACCTCTTATGTGTCTAACGGCTTTTCGCTTTTCTCGATATATTTCAAAAACTATTCAAGATATTAAAAAATGTTTTATACAAAAGCTTCATGGTAAAAACAACTTTATTTAACCACATTAATAAAAATTTGAAAAAATAATTCAAAACAAAAATTGTTTCAGAAATCTTTAAGAAAAATAATTTTTTCAAATGTTTATTAATGTGGTTAAATAGAGCTGTTTTTACCATAAAACTTTTGTATAAAACATTTTTTGATATTTCGAATAGTTTTTGAGATATATCGAGAAAAGCAAAAAGCCGCTCTATATGTATATAAGGGGTGCTTTCATCTCTTAGAATCGTCTTTAGGCAGCAACTGAAAATTTCTAAATTCATCTATTAACCTTCCCCCCTACATGTCTAAAGTTTCATCAAAATCAGAATTTTCAGGTTCGCGAAGTTCCCTTGTGAGTAATCCACTGCCTCTATAAGATCGTACATACTCGAGTAAATACCCGACGGTACTTCAGATTTCATAGGCTTGATTCTCTTTTTTTTGGGATCAATCTCGTATTCTTCAATATTGATGAATCTTATTAATCCTTCTCCAGGTCATATATGAAGAAAACTAGTCGGAAATTAAATTTTCGTGAGCGCTACTTCCCAACGTCCGTGCAAGTCTATACGCTGAGGTAATTCAGTGGTGAAACATGTGGTTTTATTTTACGGAAAAAAACGCATGCTGCTATTACTCGGAAGAATTATGTAAAATCCTTCCTCCCTCATTTTTGATTCAAAGATTTTAAACTCGAAGCGGGTATCCACGAGTCAAATTTTGGATATTCTTGCCAATTAATTAGTAATTGTTTATTGTTACCGCGTCTCCTGTTTTTTATCACGCGATCGACAATAAATTCTTTTCCTTACAAGTCTTTAATAACCGGTGCTAATTTTTGTTCGTAAAAAATCGCGTCAGTAACTTCGCCCGCTAAATCGCTTAGTTCGTATACGTGCGGTTTTCTTCATTCGAGAACATGGTGAATTCGAAATATTTCTTCGCTCCACTTCGCCTTGTATCCTTTCTGAAAGGCTATTTTTGTTTTACTGACATGCACGAAATCGCCCGCGTTATATTTAGCTTTTTGTCTACATCCGCGATTCTTTTTCTGCTCTCCGTCGCTGTCATCATTCCAGCGTCGATTCATATTTTCACGCGCGATACGTGTACTTTCCCGCGTAACGACTGCAAATTGCATTTTGATGGTGGAATGACGAGTGTGATTGTAAGCGCAAACGATATCTTGCAAAACATAGATGTAGCGTCGCGTATTTCTAAAATAACGCCACATCCGTTCCTTGAGCGTTCTATTAAAATGTTTCATTAAAGCTGCTTTAATATCGGGATTACGTGTTACACGTAAACGAATATCTTTTTTTTTAAGAAAATTTTGTACATGACGAGCAATAAATTCTTTACCTTTACGATAATTTACTTTTTTATTTATTTGGTAGTAATAACAAACAAGTGGCGCCCAATCGGACACATTGCCTATTGGCCAGTTGTAAAAAGAACTCTCTGATTCGTCAATCGTGTTGATTACCCTAGGCATCGGTCGATATAAGCGGTGTGTCCGTTTTGCACTGTGTGCAACCGGGACTCTTCCTAACAAATAATATTAAAAATAGTACAACGTATAAAAATGTCCAAAATAATAAATATGCTCTAAAATATATGAATTTAAATATATGATACACCGAGATATTCCCATTCTCTTTCAACGATGAACTTTTGTCGTAAGTCACATTAGCGATAATGTGTTATACGAACAATAATGTCATTTTCTTTCGACACGTCATGTTGTCCCAAATGCCTGTACATACCTATTCTATTACCCATTTATTGTCATGAGTCATCTTCTTCTACGCGACACAACATGGCTGCTAAGACGCGTGACATCTTTTGATGTTTTGACAAACTCGGGGCAACGTGTGAAATGTCAAAATAATTTTCCAAGTTATAGCTATCCACGTGACATGTAGTGTTGCTTAAACATCGATAGTCTATCGATAGTATCGATAGTAAACGCGTTATCAAAACTATCGATATATCTTAAAAACTATCAATAGTATTATTAGATTTACACTGTTCTGAGTGTCCGCGCACGCGAACGGGTGTATATCAATTGAACGCAATGCTTATTGGCCAGTTGCAAATAAGGCTCTTATGCATCGCTGACAGTGCTGCCTTATCTTACATTTTTGTCACTCAAACGATCGGTTTCAGTGGCACGTGAAAATATACCTTTACTTCATATGGATTCTTATTTTTTTATCAGCGCCGCGCGTAGTAGAAAATCGCACTTAAAATTTACCAATTTAGGAGCCAGTTTCCCTAGATTTTCGTCATATGCATGCATACTCTTTTACTCTAATTTTTTTGCGCGGGAATTTCTGCGGCACCGCAGGGGATTTCCTACGGTTTTTGTATGGGGGCTCCTAAATTGGGAATCTCTGTGCAAAAACGGATTGGAGATTGGTTTTTGTTAATGAAAATTATATTCGCTTCATTATTATTTTTTATTAAGTATTATTGCATCATGCGTACTTGTAGTCGGAGCTAGCTAGTCTTGGTCTCGGCATTTTGTTTGGGGATGATGAATCGTAAAAAGTCATTAGTGTGGAAATTTTTCAAAGCAGTACACACTGCGGATGGTGCAAATAATAAATTTGTGCAATGTCAAATATGCAAGCAAGAATATCGACACTCTGGAAATACCAGTAACCTAAATGATCATTTAAAGCATCCCGATAAATTGATTAAATTAACGGGAATTGAGAATCTGAAAATATATAAGAAGAGATACCAATAAAAAAAATCGAAACAGTCTATTAAAAATTATATAAACAGGGATATGTACGATAAAAATTCCAAAACAAAAAAATAACTTGATAAATTATACGTCGAGATGATCGCTAGAGACATGTTGCCTTTCAGAACTTTTGAACATAAAGATTTCAAAAAATTTATTGATGCTGTAGACAACAAGTATGAATTGCCCAACAGACACACGCTCAAAAACTTGCTGATTCCAATATATTACGATGAAATAAAAAACAAGTTGACAATAGCAATTCTACAATGCAAGCATTTTGCTATAATAACGGACATGTAAACAAGTTCTTCAACGAGGGTATTTTAGCAGTGATCTGCCACTTCATCCTAAATGCAAAATTAAAATCACCATTACTAAAAGTAATCAAAATTGAAGGGCATTATACGGCTGAGTCGATGGCACAAGTAACTTAAACTTGATTTTATTTTTTTATTTGTTTTACTTATTACTGAGTCTTTTATTTACATATTAATTTTTTTTATTGTCTTGTTTAAGACTATCAATGAAATATTGTTGAAATATAATATTCGTCATAAGATTGTGTCTATGGTTACACAGACAATGCATCTATGATAAAATGTTCTGAAATCTTAAAAATTCGACATTTGCCTTGTTACGCTCACAGTCTTAACTTGACAGTGCAAGATTGTTTCAAAATAGATTTGTTTGCCAGAATTTTGTCTAAAAGTAAGGCTATTGTAACGTTCTTCCGTAGCAGTACGTTGGCAAGCGATACATTGCGTACTGTTCAAGATTGAAACGTTTAATATAATCGATAAATTTAAACTGTAAATTCAACCGACAAATCTGAACGGTAAGAGCCGCAATCAAAACACGAGCGAGAATAAACATTGTCGCGATCAGCCGATCAGCGCGTGATCGCGTGATCATAACAAAGAAAAAGTGTGACAAACACATATATTCTCGAACGTTCGGTGCCGAAAATATCCTATTATGGAAATCGGTCGACCGCGACTCTTTTCCGTCGTTATTCAGTTTGCCGCTGATGACGATTCGAGCTGGTCGATAGCAATCGATCATAATTTCTCGTATCATAATTTCTCGTATGATATTATCTCGTGTCGTATTCTCGCTCGTGTCGTGTTGCGGTACTCATAGACCATTCGCGCTGCTGTTGTTTAATTCGCTCGTGTCGTATGCGCTTTCGTCATTCTCGTTGTAAATTCTCAACCGACATTCTAGTATACGATCGAGCATCAAACTCAGTGCGAAAGACGCCTCATTATCTGTATTACTACCTGCTCTATACTTATTGAGTTTGTGATTGTTAATTGTTTGGAGTCCGAGAGTCGACGCTCGTTACCCGCATCGCGAATGTCCTCTGCCTCGCGCTAAATTCCATCCGGCGTCCGCGTGCAAGATTTCCGTTCTCGCGAGAGTTTGTTCTCGCGAGAACAGGACAATTTGAAGATTTCCGTCGGAATCGCGGAATACGTGCCGTCGCTCGCTCCCATTATTCAAAATTAAACGAATATTGAAAACAATCTGCAATCGAGTATTTTCTGAACTCTCCTTATCCTCCAGCGGATCTACGGATTCGCGTTACACACCGCTTGTCGCTCATCTCTGAGCGTTTCTCAAGATTCGGGCGATCTCGTCGAGGTCGACTCCCGAACACGTACTATTCAGCGAAAAAATAACAAAACGGCATTAAAACTATTGCAAGAAGTGGAAACTCGTTGGAACAGTTCATATTATATGCTAAAAAGAATTTATGATGTACATACTGAGCTGGCAATCGCCATAAACGAGTGTACACGGGCTCCAACGCCACTTATAGCTGAAGATTTCAAAGCAATTGACGAAATATTGCAGCTTTTAGAGCCTTTTGAAGTAGAAACAATGACAATTTCAGAGGAGAGCTACGTAACTTCCTCTTTCATAATACCTCTTTCAAGAGGTATATAGCAAAATTAATAAGTTTTAAAACAAATTAAAAGCTGTTGAAGGACAAGATGTTCTAAAATCATTAATAAGCTCGGTAAATAAGAGGCTTAAACCGTATAATACAAGGTCGGCAGCCATACTTGGAACAATTTTGGATCCAAAATTTAAAAAAAAAATGGTTTTAGAACTTCTTAAGAAGCTAACAAAGCGATTCAACTTTTACAAAAAGAGCATACATCTTTTATCGCCTCTACACAAGCAACTACCAGCTTTGTTAACGTGATGCCGTCAGCACCGCAAGCTTGTACTGAAGAGAATTCTAAAGCAGATGAATTACTTTTTTTGCCAAATGATAATCAGCAACTGGGATGGTTGCAACTCCATTGAATAATGCCATCATTGACATTCGTCAATATATTAAGAAACCTATAATTGAAAGGCGAGCATGTTTCTTAGATTATTGGAGTACATCCAATAGTATGCTTCGAGAAATAGCCGATAAATATTTGTGCATTCCGGCAACTTCGGTTCCGTCAGAACGCATTTTCTCTAAAGCAGGCGATATTATAACAAATAAGAGGAATAGGCTAAAGGACAAGAACTTAAATACATTACTATTTTTGAAATAAAATTTTCCATTGTTTGATAATCAATAAATTATGTTTTTCTATAAAATTTTAATTTTTAATTGTTCTATATGTTAATAAAAACAACAGTTTTTTATGTTATTAAACATAATAGTACGTGCGCAATTTCTGTTGTTTATTTTTTATTTTGAACTAAAATATTGATATTATCAATATTATCGATAGTTTTATCTAAAAATTATCGGTACTATCGGAAGTATTAACTATCGATGTTTAAGCAACACTACGTGGCGGACTCCAGGTTTAACATGGCGGGCATTCACCATAAATACTTCATTCAACCCTTATTTTAGTAAGATTTTAGATAGCTCACCATACTAGGATTTTTGAAAACGAGGAGGACCCAAATTCGAGACCGAGTATTGTCACTTAACCGGAAAAAAAACTAATAATTATTTTCCCCATAGCTGTCCACGTGACAGACTCTTTCCCCCTCCACCTGACCAATCATCTCTGCTTTTTTTATCCCAGCAGATACGACGATAACATCACTTGTAGACGCTCTATAATGGCTCCTGCACGTCGATGATAACAATTTGTTTTGACGGCTACATAGTAGTCCTCTATGATAACATCACTGGCGCCAGTGGCCGAGTGGAAGGGGTTTGTTGTGATGCTCTATAATGGCCTCTATACTACTGTGGTAATATCTGATTCAATTATAATATCAAAGCGATGAACTCCGTAGCAATTTACGCGTTTTAATATATTTCTATAATTGAATAGTGGAAAAGAATTCATACGGAATACGAATTATTCATGGATTGCATTTATTAAGACTTTTCTTTCAACACAATTCAAGAATGATATTTCAAGATAAAACTTTCTATGAACGTACCATATAATTAGTTTTCGGATAGTTTTCGGAAAGCAAACTTTTTATGAACGCATTCCAAATTGAGCGAAGTTTAATGAACGCGCGAGCGAGGAACTTCCTGCAGCGAGGAAAGAGGAAGAGAGGCGGAAAGGATCGCGGTTCGAGACAACGACAATTTTTCTTACACAGATTTAATTAATCTAAGACAATCACGATATTTACAGTATTTACAGAATATTGGTTAGTAGTGTATCTAGGCCGGTTCTAACGCAGGTCCTCGGGGGGGGAGGGGGACCGGCGCGGGGGGTATGACGTCACGCGGGGGAACCGCATCCTAACCGGTTGGCGAGGGGTCCGCGGAGAGGGGGAGGGGGACTGCGGCGAATCCGGTAAGTGAGGGGTCCGCGGGGAAGAGAGGGACCGCGGCGAATCCGGTTGGCGAGGGGTCCGCGGAGAAGAGGGGGACCGCGGCGAAACCGGTCGGCGAGGGGTCCGCGGGGAAGAGGGAACGCACGCGTCCGCGAGTAGGTGTGAGAGAGAGATAGCGCAAGATGTCCACAATGTGTGGGAGAGGGATAACGCTAATGACATTCTATGGGTGTGGAAGAAGGATAGCGCGAGGCGTCCATATGAGCGTAAGACAAGGATAGCGTTTGCATGCACGTGGGAGAAGGATGGCGTTCGCATACACGTTGGAGAGAGATGGCGCGAGACATGCACTTGGGAGAGAAAGAGAGAGAGGTAGCGCGAGACATGCACGTGGATGATGCGAGATACGGCGTTCGCAAGGCGGTGTGAGAGAGGTAGTGCGAGGCATGCACGCGTGGGAGAAGGATAGCGCGAGCAAGGAAGGGAAGCGAAAGAAATACATAATCATTTTTTTCCATTTTTAACACATTTATTTATGTTAATCTACATCACCTCGTCTCAAGGTTTCAGACAAAAGTTCATCCACAGCATACGCTAATAGTTCGCAATCTATGACAGATGTTTTATCATAGACGTCGCGCAGGATTTTAATAGCATCATCTTTTTCGGCACCAAACATATTACCTTGCAAATTAACGACAAGTCGATCTCTCAAGTAAACTCTCATTTACGGCTTCTATATTCTCACACAGTTTCAAATATTCATGATTAACGCAATGTTCGAGTTCGAATAAAAAAAATATAGTTGACGGTTTCATGTACAAGCAAGAATCGCGTAACGTAAGTTTCACAATACTCGCATCGTGTATTTTAACAATCTCAATTGTTTAATCGTAAATCCATACTGGTGCATGATTAGACGTTTACATACAAGTCGTTCAACGTCCGCTCGTTCAGCATTAGCGATTCCCATGTATCAATTGATAATACGATTTGATTGTTTCGGTTATCGCCGAGATGTAATTTCACGTAAGATGTTACTCCAACGCTGATTCCAATATCCAAGTATTTATAAGCAGTACGCGTCAAAGCAAATTTGCGTACCAAAATATGTGGTATACAACGAGGTTTACCGCATTTGAAAAATACAATTAAATATGAAATAGCATGGAAAAAACATATGAAAAAAAAAAAATATATATATATATGAAACATTTGTGATACTTACAAATCATGTGGTTTCTTGTACGGCTTAATTTCATCTCGTGGCTTCTTGCACGGCTTAATTTCATCTTGTGGAACGTAGTAATTCATGCGTTTGCAACCGTTGCTGCTACTTCCTTCAGCAGAGTACATTTTGTCTCTCGGTTATGAGAAGTGGATCGTTGGTATTAGCAGTTGACGCGACACTGATCGTATAAAAATTAACCGAGTATACGTGACGCTTATTTTTCAAAAGTATGACGTGGTAGGAGATTAATATTCTGAAAATTTAGGAGAAGGGGAAACGGCCTGTATACCACTCTTGCCCCTTCATCTACTTTACGCACCCTCAACTTTCTCGACGCGATATTTTTTCAATTTTTCCATTCAAGCGCCGATGTACGGCTGCTTCGCGATGACATCACTCCCAAGTGGAGATTTAGCGGAATGCACAAAAAAATGCAATGTAATATAAAATTTTCAAGCGTCGATGTGCGGCTGCTTCGCGATGATCACCCTAAATATCAGAATTCAAACGCGCGTGTCAAAACATGACAAAATCGTGAAATATAAGGATAATCCTCATGCTTAAATTGCACTAACATACTTGGACAGCAGCATGTAATTTGAAACTTTCGCGATGCACCTGGGATTTGACATCATCTCTAGACGACAAAAAAATGCAATAATCGACATTAGTCAAAATGTACGTGACAAACCGCGAAATAAAGATTTAGTTGATACACATGATAGAAAGAGACATCAAGATAGAATATAAAGTCATGGTAAAGAGGCACACCCTGTCAGTAGTTTCGCCAAGAGTTCCGAGACAAGAGCTATTAATAAGCGCATCTTGTTAGCAAAATTTTTGACATAAATTTGTAAATATGGCGGAAAACAGTACCGAACGAAATCTGCGTGAGCAATCTGCAAGAGTGAATTCGATAGAGGAGTACATTGCGTGGGAGCAACGATGCGACGAATATATCGAATCGTTGGAAGAGCAAAGTCAAATCAAACGTCCACGATTATCGATCGGGATTCGACAATCGCTGATTGCCCGAATTGCGCGACTCGAGGGATTGAAGAACTCGTTACGCAGGCGTTTTGTACATGCGAGTGCAGGATGCAGCACGCGGCAACATGGATTGATTTGGCGAGAGATCGATACGGCGTTCGAGAGCCGCATATTGACTGGTGCGGTTATAAATCATAATCACGTCGAGCCTCATCAATTTTTCGAGGATGCCAAAGACTCGAATACGTGCTGAAAAAACACTTCAATGTGAAAATTAATACAGTATTCAATGGTGAATTTGTGACGGGTGATAAACGCGCAAATAAAAGTATCAATACGAGAAACTATGAACTCTTTCGCACATCCGATTTACGCGAGTGGTACGAGCGGCGCGTTGTCAAGTCCACTCTAGCATCGCTCGAAGAATTTCAAGAATGCGACAGCGGGTGGGCATTGTCGCGAATACCCAATTTAATTGTGAATATAAATAAATATAATCCTATGCGCGCGGGATGTGCGTGTTTCGCATGGTCTGTGGTCGCCGCTCTACATCCAGCTGAAAGGGACGTAGGACGGGAATCTTCGTATCATTATACGACAGTACTGAATCTCCAAGACATTGAGTTTCCAGTGACTGTGAATCAAATTAAAAAATTCGAACTTGTCAACGATATCTCAATCAATGTATATAGTATCGAGGAAAATAACATTGTCCCGATACGTCTGAGCGAGCTAAAAAGAGACAAACACGTCAACTTGCTGTATGTGGAAGACAACAACATTGGACATTTCGCGTGGATTAAGAATCTATCCAGGCTCGTGAGCTCACAATTGAGCAAAAAAAAAACACATGAAATATATCTGCGATCGGTACGTATATATTTAATAAAATACAATGTAGAAATAATTGTACAAAAATAAAAATTATTTCTTTTACAGATGTTTGCACTACTTTGGCTCGAACGACAAGTTAAAATCACATACGATGGACTGTCGAGAGATGAACGAGTGCGCTATCCGATTACCGAGCGATAAGGACAAGTGGCTCACATTCAACAATTATAATTGGAAAGAGCGGTTTCCTTTCGTCGTATACGCCGACTTGGAGTGCGTTTTAGAGAAGACGGAGGAAGAGAGAAATTACCAACATCATAAAGTATTTAGTATTGCTTATTATGTACACTGCTCGTACGACGATTCGTTATCCGCGTATCATTCTCGTCGCGGTATCGATTGCATGTCATGGTTCGTCGAAGAACTTAAAAATTTAGCGCAACGTGTAAAGACTACTTTGTCAGCTAATGTCCCCATGGTAAATTTAAGACATGATGAATGGAAAAAATTTCATAGCGCGACACAATGCCACATTTGCGAGAAACCATTTATCCAAGACGATACACGCGTACGCGATCATTGCCATCTGACCGGGCGATACAGAGGTCCCGCGCATTCAAATTGCAATTTAAATTATAAAGTGTCGTAACCCGACCAATTCCTTAACATAGTAAAAGATAAAACAATAAAGTAAAACAGAAAAGATTAAGAAAGAGCTGAGTAAAGCAAAGCATTATAATTAGAAAAGAGATCAACGAAAGATAATTAAAAAAGAGTAAAGTAATAAAAGAATATTAATAAAATAAAAGTAAGATACGTGACTAAAGAGAAGAAAGTCACGGTCAAGTTCTCGGAAGCTGAGTAAGCAGCTGACGAGACAGACTGACAAGCAGAGCACGAGACATGCTCCGGTCAGGGACACCACACTCCTCCCTAATCAACGACCTAATTAATTAATATATATTGAGCGCGAGATGCACCGACGCTAGCTCAGTAACATAGCTCATTAACATCGCTCGCTACTCGCTCGCTCATATCAACAGTATCGATATACCGTACGTATCGCGCCCGACTATTATAATCGCGACTAAGTGAAAGTGTACAAGAATCTGTGAAATATATCAATTTATAGCTAACGTCCGGGAGTGTCTTATTTCGAGCGTGGATCCTAATCCTTTGGGCGTATAAATCCCTAAAGACCTCTTCCTTAGCGGCTAGAGGCACAACAAAAGATTCTTTATGCATTCCCATAGTTTTTCATAATTTATCCGGTTACGACGCGCATTTTATTATCATGGAAATAGCTACAGCGTTCGAAGGGGAAATCGAGTTACTTCCGATAACAAAGGAAAAATATATATCATTTACGAAAAATGTTAAACTTACCGAAGAGAAATCGAAAAATCATATTAAATTGCGTTTTATCGATTCGTATAAATTTCTTACAGCTAGTCTCGATAAATTGGCATCATTCTTGAATAAAGACAAACTCAAAATTTTAAAATCTGAATTTCAAAATATACCGAATGACAATTTCAATTTATTAACACGGAAGGGCGTCTTTCCGTACGAATATATTGATTGCGCCGACAGATTGCAAGATACGTGTTTACCACCGCGCGATTCATTTTACAGTTCCCTGACCGGTGACACAATATCCGAGAGCGATTACGCGCACGCCGAGAACGTCTGGAAGCGGTTCTCCATTCGAACGCTGGGCGAATATAGCGATTTGTATCTCAAAATTGATGTCTTGTTATTAGCAGATATTTTTGAAAATTTCCGCGAGAGTTGTATTAAAAGTTATGGGCTCGACCCCGCGTATTACTATACTCTTCCCGGATACACGTGGGACGCCATGTTGAAGCATACGAATATTACGTTCGAATTACTTACGGATATCGACATGGTTATGTTTATCGAACGCAGAATACGCGGTGGTTTGAGTCAATGTTCCAACAGATACGCACATGCTAATAACAAGTATATGCAATCGTACTATCCATCGAAACATTCAACGTATCTCACGTACTTTGATGAAAATAGTTTGTTCGGATGGGCAATGTGTCAACCTTTGCCCTATGCAGATTTTGGATGGGTCGACGACGTATCCGATTTTGATACATCATCGATCGCGCTCGATTCGCCTATAGGCTACATCCTTGAAGTCAATCTCGAGTATCCGCAACGTGTTCACGATGCGCACACCGACCTACCGTTTTGCCCGACACGCGACAAACCACCTGGTAAGCGGCAGGATAAGCTGCTCGCAACCTTATATGATAAGGAACGTTACGTAATACATTACCGCAACCTGCAGCAATGCACGCGACACGGACTTCGAGTTACAAAAATACATCGAATATTACAGTTTTCGCAATCTCTATAACTAATATCCATAACTGCTTCGCAGTTATGTCAAACTCAATACACAATTCCGAACACTCGCGAAAAATGATTTAAAAAAAAATTTATATAAATTAATGAGTAATGCTGTATTTGGCAAAACGATGGAAAATGTGCGCAATCGTGTTAATATTAAGCTTATAACACATTGGGATGGAAGATATGGCGCAGAGGCGATGATCGCAAAACCAAATTTTCACAGTAGAAGCGTGTTTTCGGAGAATCTGATCGCCCTTGAATTGCGCAATCTCGAAGTTAAATTTAATAAACAAATCTGCGTGAGTAGGTATATACTCGACATATCCAAGACATGTTTGTACGAGTTTCACCACGATCATATGGTACCTATGAATCGAGAGAAATGTAAAGTCATGTACACCGACACCGACAGTCTCATATATCACATCAAGTGTGAAGATGTATATGAGAATATAAAGCGCAACGTCGACAGATTCGATACCAGCGATTATGCAATGGACAATGTGTACAGTATACCGCTCGCGAATAACAAAATACCGGGTTTAATGAAGGATGAAAATAATGGCGCCATCATGACCGAATCCGTCGGGCTTAGGGCAAAAATGTACGCGTTGCGAGTAGATGGTAAGAAGGACACGAAAAAGGTAAAAAGCGTCAAGAGTAACGTCGTCGCGAGAACGATAACGTTCGACGATTACACGCGGTGTTTGAACGAAGAATTGAAATGATGCGTCAGCAGTCTTGTATAAGATCTAAATTACACGAAGTATACACTATTCGCGAGACAAAAATTGCTCTAAGTCCGTACGATGACAAGCGGTATATCGTACCCGAAATCACCGACACGCTTCCGTGGGGACATTACAAAATATCGTTATAAATAAAATTCATGTATATTTATCGTAAATAAAAATTACGTATATTTATTGCAAATTAAAATTATATGTATATTTATTGTAAATTATATGTATATTTTATAAAGTGTACAATATTGTTTATATTTGTAAAATATCTTTAATATTATATATTATTGTTAACATATTTATAATGTATTATTTTTATCTATCCAAGAGTTGTGTGTAGCGTCAAATCCCAGCCATTTCACATAAACCTTGTCACCCTTTTTGCGTATCACCTTTTCCAAGACATGTACGTCGGGATTAGCAACGCAATGTAACTCGTATTCGTAAAATCCGCCGGCGACAGGATTTCCACACGAATCTTTGAGTACATAGGTCACGGGATTAAATTTCTGCACTTTAACAATCTTAAACACTTCTGTCGACCAATTTGGCGTGTAATCTTTCTTAAAGATGGTCTTGACTTTACTCACGCATACCGGCTCGCCTACTTTGAATCTTGCCGGTGACGCAATCTTTACGTTGCTGTATACCGTATTTAAAAGTTTATCGGCGATCGCGGGGGTAACATCGATAGGTTTCATACCGATAGTGCAATGTTTTCGCGCATTGTACTCTCCAACGAGCCGGGACAACGTGTCGATCCACTTGTAATTTCCATTAAGCGTAAACATTTTCCACATATTGTTCTTTAACGTTCGGTTGAATCTTTCCACGACCGATGCTTTCATGACAGAGTACGTCGAATAATGATTAATGCTGTGTTTCTTCACGAGTTTCTGTACATTTGCGTTGTAAAATTCTTTTCCTCTGTCGGTTTGAAAATTTTTCGGGCATCTTCCATCGTCTCGAATTATCTTTGCGATCGTATCCGACATCTCGTTTCCACTCTTACTCTTACAGCCCACGCATACTTGCTCAACACATCGATAACTGTGAGTATGTAGTTGTAGCCTTTATTGAATCGTGCATATTGACGCATCTCGATCATGTCCGCCTGCCACAGATCGTCGTATCCGCGTACTATGACACGTCTACGTGGGAAATTTTTTCTCGCTGGAGCATGCAATTCTTCCACGAGCAGCTGTTTTTCAGAGGTCTTTTGCGACATATTTGATCGAGGCATAATTTGCAATAATGAGATAATTCTTTCCACGTATATTCTTTATATATCTTTCTTCTCCTGCGCTAAATTAGACATAGTCTGCGCGTGAGTTGCATACCGAAGCATTTTCTGCATCTCATCCATCATTATTTGTAACGCCTGCACATTCGTCTCGAGCGTGATTATTTTTTTCTCAAGTTCTTCCAGTCTATCTTCTAAAAGCTTGACACGTACTTCCACGTACTGTTTGTTTGCGGCATCAGTATCATCTTCCGGTTGCGCTACGCGTCGTATCTTGCGCGACCTTGCGTCAAAGCCAGCTGTCTGACACAGAACGTTATCGCGCACGTAATTTCGTAGTAATCCATTCCATTGATAGTATGAGTTGATCGGTGTTCCCAACGATAATCCAAATTTATTAATCGACATTTCGATACAAACAATAATGACAGACTAACTCGTTTCGTCGACGCATAGTTTAATTTATAATAAAGCCAGCTTCGCAAAGTTCCTCGATAATTGATAATATTTCATTGTCGTGGGCATTGTTGCCGGCTTGATACGAAGCTTCCAGCAATCGCAAGCGATCTACAAACTCGTTGGGATCATTCCAATGCACGTAATCGATCTTATTATCGTTTAACGTCATAGCGCGCGGTATGTTTATATCTCTTCCAGTTTTTTTTCCAGGCGCGATTATATATTTAATAGAGATTAATGGTGCTATTATATTTTTATACTTGTATCCCTTGTTACTTAATACTGGATTACGCATATCATTGCCACGTCTATGCGCATTTGTCGCCAGTAATATATTTTTGTATTTAATTTTATCATCGTCATTGTATACGTCACCGTCGGGCATTCTCTTGAAAATCAACTCGTAGAGACCTGGTGTTCCTACGTATCTTATTCCACCGATAATTATATTGTCGACTTTATCCACATCAAAAATTTTATCACTAAGCATCATTCCTTCGTTGCAGAATTTAACATCGTAAACATAATCCATACTGTTATTTTTATCTTGACTCAAAATAGTTCCCACATATTTTTGCCCTAGTGGGCCCAAGTGTGCGCGCAATGTACTTTGACCCTCGGAGTTCGTAATAGATGTTGAACCGACGTAACAAGCGTTTCAGGCGTGGTTTCGAAAATTTCTTCCACAGATGGGGGACGGTCTTTCGTACAATATTTGACTTGATTGTACATTTTTTATCGAAGTAGAAGTAACTACATTCGATAATTGTTTCATTCGCTTACGTTTTGATTGATTTGGACTAGAAGTTATTATTGAATCGTTCAATGATATATTTGACCGTGTTCGCTTTGTTCCATACTTTGATACTTTTTTCAAATGCTTGTCTTCGAGCATACTCGATGGTTCGATTTTCGCTTCATTATATCCCACATTGATTGTATTTTCGACAAGTTGTTTTAGAGGTTCGATAATTGATTTAAAGTGCTTCTCTAATGCGACGTCTTCCTCCATTTGACCAGTTTATAAAGAACGATATTTTTTGCGGGTTGATTCGCTCGTTCTTACAATCTCTCTTGCAATCTTCTCACGATTGTCACTGTCAATCGTCGTCGTCATATTGCGCTCGGACGAAAATTTTTAGACGTTGCTCGATCGATATATCAATAGCGACTAACCACTTTACGGTATTGCAAAATCGTTAAATCCTTTTCGATATCGTCCATTAGTCTGTAAACTGTCTTTATCAATCACTACAAATTCATACTTGTGTTGCCAACATTTCTGACAGAATGCGCGAAAATCGTCGTAAGACATGTCAGTATTTACATGATCGTTGTATACATGTTTCAAGTTTGTACTATCTTGTTTAAATAAAATCAGTAAATTTGCGTTGTCCTGTATAAGATGCTTGGGTATCTTGGCATACGTTTGACAAAGATAGAAACAATCGACGCTCGAGTGTCGACCCATTGCAAAGTACTCTCTTATCGTATCTTGCTTATCGCACGCCACGTCGTCAAAGATAAAAATGGAATTCGGAAGCGCCTCGTTCGGTGGAATAACGTCACTATTATTAGAGAATGTAAAATAACCAATTTCATCGATCGATAGCAGCAAATTTTCCAAGTATCGATATTTCGGTTGTTGAAGTGATTTCGAGTAGAGTGAGTCTCGATTGCGCACATTACCAATCGGACACGACAATATTTCCCAATCGGACACAGACCCAATCGGACACAGGCTCGATCGGACACAGGATCGATCAGACACAGATCCAATCGGACACAATTCCGATCGGACACATATGGTTGCAATCGGACACAAGCCCGATCGGACACAGTCCCCATCGCGAAGCTAAGTCCATCCTACAATTGTTGTGTGGATGGGGAAAT
>CAJQTV010000723.1:0-45366 GCA_907163055.1 Formica aquilonia x Formica polyctena | reverse complement strand
TAACCAAAAGAAATAAGAATTATTTATCAAATATTACCATATTTTTAACATTTTTAATATCTTCTCCTACAAATTTTTATATTTACTATGTAATGATCTGAATGAATCTGTATGAGATGCATATCAAAAATATTCAAAAAATACACACTATATATATAATGTATATTAATGCATTGACGCATGTTCGGACAGCATCGGACAATAATCGCGTGTTCTTTATATATTTTTATATACATATGTTTAACAAGAAATACTTAAATATCCTGTACTTGTTTTGCTTTTTATTGAATTAGCCTTTTCTAGAATTAAACGAGCTGTTATACTTTTGGCCAAAAGTAAAGCACACGCAGTCCATTATCGAAGTATTTCTTTGTGTTGCGTATAAACTTTTTTTGTATAGTAATGTTAGCTGTTCTGCTAATTGATTTCCCTTTGTTTGTAATTTCATTTGTAATGTCATTTCATTCTCAGATGTTTTTCTGTTCTAAACTTTTGATATAGTGCTCTTTACTTTATCTACGTGAATCTCAATTGTTACTTTGTAAAATAAAATATTTTTGCGTGATTGCAATCGCGAGTTAAAACGGTACATTGTACATACGTACATTCATAATTTATTCATGTTCGACACAATACCAGTTAATTGTCTTTGCACTTTCTCTTACATATACAGTATTTCAGAACATTCAAAAAATATGAGCAAGAAGTTGGAAGCGGAAGACGTAGCCATCTAGTAAATATAAATAATACGATATAAATATAAATAATACGATATAAATATAAATAATTCGATATTTTTTCTGGCCACACATATTATTTAATGCCGTGAATTTTCTTTTGGTGTGTTTTAAGGGAATCACTCCGTGAATATATTTTGTCGCAAATATCACATTGCATTTGAGTTGTTCTCTTGTGCACGCTCTTTTCATGGCGAATTTTGTTCTTCTATAGTATTTAAATTTTCCTTCTTATTGGACATATTTGTCAATTGCGCAAAATACCCTTGTGAAATTACTTTTGCTATTTTGATTGTACCAATATTTTTAGTTTCACATATAAGGTCGATATATTCATTGTCGATATCACGTGAAGTATTTGCTTCTACTAATATATTTGTGGCTTTAAGCTGGATTTCATCTGTTGATCTTTTCGTCTTTTGTAAATCTTTTATGATATCCAATAAAGTTTGCTTTTCCTTAGCACATCCACCCTTTCTTTCTGTTTCTAAACAGCTTAATTTATTCCGATAATATACTTTGAATTTATCATGTGTATCATTTAATTTGTCGATGTTTGTAGATTTTTTCTTTAAGATCTTCAAGATCTTGATTTTTTAAAATTTTATTTTGTATTTGTTGTAATAAAGTATTCGTCTCGTATAATCTGTTTGTAAGCGCTTTGTTCTTGTCCTTTAGTACTTTCACCTGTTTTGCAGAATCGGAACATATACTTAAAAGCAAATTTATATTCTCTAAGGTTTCAGTTGCAAGATCGTTCACTTGTTTACAATCAGCCATTTTCTTACTTTTAATCTTCACTATTAAACACGAGATCCTTATTATCAGCACAGATTAATAGACAGATAGCCAAAAAAGCGCGAATTTTGTTCTTTTTTTCTGTAAACATGTTTCTACAGTATGAACACTTGAATATCTGAAATTAAAAAAAAGGGATTATGTAGGTGTCTTCTGGTTTTTTGCTATTTTTGCTAAAAGTCCCTCACTCATTTTATCCATGGGCATTCCATTCGCGTTTTCTTTCTTTTACTTAGCGTACATCTTGTACTTTACATTTCTGCTTTAATTTCGTCATTTCTCACTCTGGTTCAGAGTGACACCTGTAATCGTGTAATCCATCCCAAGATTCTCTTGGGAAAATGGCCTAAAAAGGAGCCGAAACGTCCGGGTTTTGTATACTCTATTATAGAGATTGATCACTGAATAAAGCTTGTTGCGCTCCACTTACCGCGCTTGGCTCTGATTGCCTTTATCTTGAATTTTAATTTTAGTTCAAAATTCTCATTTCTGTTGTTCTTAATATTTGTTTAGTTTTGTATGTTTTGTTGGCCTAAGTACGATTTTCTCTGATAATGTGTCGGTTATTCTATGTAACAATGCCAAGGTAATTGAAAGAAGATGTTTGTATTTTATTATTTGATTGTTGACTGCTAGCTTGCATCGGATAGGCTCTTTCGATATTGTCATTAACATTGTTTTAATTTTTGATATTTGCATGTTGAATTTATTAGCTCGTTGGTTGAATCTGAAGGAATCGTTGCTATCTAGATCTAGATCTCATGCTCGTTCTCAGCGATAAAAATGACATTGTTCACATAGTACAATATTTTCATATCTTTATCTTTGAATCTATAACCTTCCCCTACTATCTTCACGCTGTTTATAATTTGATCCATCTACAACGTTGAACAGTGACTTAAAATATCTCCTTGACGCATACCTGTTGTTATTGGAATTTATTCATTTGCTATATTTCCATTATCGAAGTTTTTTTGTGTTACGTATAAACTTTTTTTGTATAGTAATGTTAGCTGTTCTGCTAATTGACTTCCCTTTGTTTGTAATTTCATTTGTAATGTCATTTCATTCTCAGATGTTTTTCTGCTCTAAACTTTTGATATAGTGCTCTTTACTTTATCTACGTGAATCTCAATTGTTACTTTGTAAAATAAAATATTTTTGCGTGATTGCAATCGCGAGTTAAAACGATACATTGTACATACGTATATTCATAATTTATTCATGTTCGACACAATACCAGTTAATTGTCTTTGCACTTTCTCTTACATATACAGTATTTCAGAACATTCAAAAAATATGAGCAAGAAGTTGTAAGCGGAAGACGTAGCCATCTAGTAAATATAAATAATACGATATAAATATAAATAATACGATATAAATATAAATAATTCGATATAAATAATTCGATATTTTTTCTGGCCACACATATTATTTAATGCCGTGAATTTTCTTTTGGTTTACTCCAGGATTTCATCCTATCTGAAAAAAGGATAGAGTCATAAGGTTTGGCCGTTATGTTAAAGCCAGGGATGTCTTTAATCACATATCTATTTTTATTGAGTACTTTGGCTATTCTGTATGGTCCCTTATAATTAGGTTTTAATTTTTGTGTTTTAAGGGAATTACTCCGTGAATATATTTTGTCGCAAATATCACATTGCATTTGAGTTGTTCTCTTGTGCACGCTCTTTTCATGGCGAATTTTGTTCCTTTTTTCTGTAAACATGTTTCTACAGTATGAACATTTGAATATCTGAAATAAAAAAAGGGATTATGTAGGTGTCCTCTGGTTTTTTGCTTTTTACTATTTTTGCTAAAAGTCCCTCACTCATTTTATCCATGGGCATTCCATTCGCGTTTTCTTTCTTTTACTTAGCGTACATCCTGTACTTTACTTTTCTGCTTTAATTTCGTCATTTCTCACTCTGGTTTAGAGTGACACCTGTAATCGTGTAATCCATCTCAAGATTCTCTTGGGAAAATGGCCTAAAAAGGAGCCGAAACGTCCGGGTTTTGTATACTCTATTATAGAGATTGATCACTGAATAAAGCTTGTTGCGCTCCACTTACCGCGCTTGGCTCTGATTGCCTTTATCTTGAATTTTAATTTTAGTTCAAAATTCTCATTTCTGTTGTTCTTAATATTTGTTTAGTTTTGTATGTTTTGTTGGCCTAAGTACGAGTTTCTCTGATAATGTGTCGGTTATTCTATGTAACAATGCCAAGGTAATTGAAAGAAGATGTTTGTATTTTATTATTTGATTGTTGACTGCTAGCTTGCATCGGATAGGCTCTTTCGATATTGTCATTAACATTGTTTTAATTTTTGATATTTGCATGTTGAATTTATTAGCTCGTTGGTTGAATCTGAAGGAATCGTTGCTATCTAGATCTAGATCTCATGCTCGTTCTCAGCGATAAAAATGACATTGTTCACATAGTACAATATTTTCATATCTTTATCTTTGAATCTATAACCTTCCCCTACTATCTTCACGCTGTTTATAATTTGATCCATCTACAACGTTGAACAGTGACTTAAAATATCTCCTTGACGCATACCTGTTGTTATTGGAATTTATTCATTTGCTATATTTCCATTATCGAAGTTTTTTTGTGTTACGTATAAACTTTTTTTGTATAGTAATGTTAGCTGTTCTGCTAATTGATTTCCCTTTGTTTGTAATTTCATTTGTAATGTCATTTCATTCTCAGATGTTTTTCTGCTCTAAACTTTTGATATAGTGCTCTTTACTTTATCTACGTGAATCTCAATTGTTACTTTGTAAAATAAAATATTTTTGCGTGATTGCAATCGCGAGTTAAAACGATACATTGTACATACGTATATTCATAATTTATTCATGTTCGACACAATACCAGTTAATTGTCTTTGCACTTTCTCTTACATATACAGTATTTCAGAACATTCAAAAAATATGAGCAAGAAGTTGTAAGCGGAAGACGTAGCCATCTAGTAAATATAAATAATACGATATGAATATAAATAATACGATATAAATATAAATAATTCGATATAAATAATTCGATATTTTTTCTGGCCACACATATTATTTAATGCCGTGAATTTTCTTTTGGTTTACTCCAGGATTTCATCCTATCTGAAAAAAGGATAGAGTCATAAGGTTTGGCCGTTATGTTAAAGCCAGGGATGTCTTTAATCACATATCTATTTTTATTGAGTACTTTGGCTATTCTGTATGGTCCCTTATAATTAGGTTTTAATTTTTGTGATTTAAGGGAATCACTCCGTGAATATATTTTGTCGCAAATATCACATTGCATTTGAATTGTTCCCTTGTGCACGCTCTTTTTATGGCGAATTTTGTTCCTTTTTTCTGTAAACATGTTTCTACAGTATGAACATTTGAATATCTGAAATAAAAAAAAGGGATTATGTAGGTGTCCTCTAGTTTTTTGCTTTTTACTATTTTTGCTAAAAGTCCCTCATTCATTTTATCCATGGGCATTCCATTCGCGTTTTCTTTCTTTTACTTAGCGTATATCCTGAACTTTACATTTCTGCTTTAATTTCGTCATTTCTCACTCTGTGATTCAGAGTCATACCTGTAATCGTGTAATCCATCTCAAGATTCTCATTTCTGTTGTTCTTAATATTTGTTTAGTTTTGTATGTTTTGTTGGCCTAAGTACGAGTTTCTCTGATAATATGTCGGTTATTCTATGTAACGAAGCCAAGGTAATTGAAAGAAGATGTTTGTATTCTATTATTTGATTGTTGACTGCTAGCTTGCATCGGATAGGCTCTTTCGATATTGTCATTAACATTGCTTTAATTTTTGATATTTGCGTGTTGAATTTATTAGCTCGTTGGTTGAATCTGAAGGAATCGAGATCATCGTTAATTGTATCCCAATTAAAAATTACATTTCTATTTTCAACTGGCGCGGTGAGCGTGCAATATATTTTTTAACATTTCAGAGATGCCTTTTATATTTTTTCGCGAAACCTTTGTCATTTTTAGATATAATCTAGTTTAATGATATATAGTACGAGAATTTCGCAAGATCAAAGAAGGAATAATTTCACAGGACTTCAGGCAAAGATGCAAAGATTTTTGTGTGGCTTCTTATACAAATATTATATTATTGGTTGAATCTGAAGGAATCGAGATCATCGTCAATTGTATCCCAATTAAAAATTACATTTCTATTTTCAAATGGCGCGGTGAGCGTGACGTGCAATATATTTCTCAACATTTCAGATATGGCTTCTATATTTTTTTGCAAAACATTTTGAGATATAATCTAGTTTAATGATATATAGTATGAGAATTTCGCACAAAGAAAACTTTACATAAAGCATATGTATATGTAATTAATTACAAAACAAATAAATCGAATATTTAAAAAATACTTAAATGTTATAAACATAAAGCATTTATCAATCTCAGAACAAATGAATCGAATACTTAAAAAAATACTTAAATGTAGTAAACATAAAGCATTTATCAATCTCAGAACAAATGAATCAAATACTTAAAAAAATACTTAAATGTAATAAACATAAAGCATATATAGGCTGCGTTTCGATAATACAATTTAATGAAACGATTGAATTTGTTTATGTCTGTATATGTTAATTTTGTATTTAAATCGTGAATCGTGTGGCTGAATTGTTCAGAGATGGCAGGTACATATAAAATGTTAAAAAAAGATGAGATTATTATTATTAGGAATGTTAAAAAAGATGATTTCTCTGAATTAAATTATTAAATAATAACACAATTATTATTTTCTAGTTGATCTCTATTATGTTCTTTTCAAAGTTAAAATAAAATTCTATATTGCAAAAGAAAGCAATTGCTTTGTCATCTAAAACTTCTTTAATCATTTATTTCGCATGCAAATTAACACAGTTAGCGTATAGTGTATCGGAAATATATGTTATTGCAAAATAATTTTCTATTATCTTCTTCTTTTTGCTTTATTAATAACAAATTCGCACAAAATGTACAAGTACACTCATATGAGGTGTTAATGCTTTATCAGCAAAATTTTAACAATTTGACAAATATACTACCGAAAAAAGGATGGAAGAAATACTGTGTCAGATTGAAATGAATATTAACAATGCTTTAGCAAATATATAATAGAATATACATATAACGCGTATCTTTACATGTGGTCGCGCATAACTGTTAGCTTATTGGAAAGGACGCTTTTTTCGAAAGTTTGTTCATTTCACGGAAAAAAAAAAAAAATATAAAATATTCAGCTCAAAAAGCGTACGGTCTCCCCTGGCACGCTCTATAAACAAATTATCTTTAGTACTCACCGAAATTCTTTTTGTTTGTGTCTAATACTTTTAAATATGTTTTTAATATGTTTTAAATATGTTTAAATATTTAAATTTTAAATATGTAGGATAAAGGATAATCATTATTCAATAAAATATTAATGACAAGCTCGAGATATTTTTGATAAGATCAAGGATGCGAAAGTAGAAAGGCTTTATTTATAAGGCCAATGATTGTGTCTCTTTTGGCAAAAAGAGTGCCGCGACTGAAAATTCAAATATCTGCCTGAGAAGGTAGGCTTATGGTACCAATCAAATTCTATCATTCTTCTCAAGCATTGCCTCTTCAAAATATTTTTCTTATTATACATGTAATAAAATGTAAACGTAACAAACATTTTTTCCACTTTATAACAGCAGGGAAAAATTCATCGACATCATATTAATATTAATATAATATAGCCGTCGCACGACTTCGTGTTTACCACGTATCGTTACCGTTCGCGCTCGCACGTATCAATCACGTGCTCGACGTGTTGTCGTACCATTATTGGTATTTGCGCAGCCCTTTTTTTGGGAATCGTCGTGCCGAAGTTGGAATTCGGCGTTCTCAGATCGCGGTCGATACTCGGCTAGGAAACAGTCTTGATTTCGCGGTGCGCTAAGTAATATTATAATTGATACCCGCTCGAGCAGTTTTTAATCGTGGATTTTCTATTGTGCGAGTACGATGCATTCGGTGCGTGCGCTCTCAATAGTGTATGAAATCGCGACGGTGACTGCTGATTTTTCTGTCGAACGCTTGTCTAGTTCTTGAACGTATCGTGATCATGCTGAAAGCTTGATCTCCATCCGTGCGAATCGTGGCTACGGTACCATTGAAATTTCGTCGCGTGTCGCCTGTTTCGAACATTTATTTTTATAATTTCTTGACTTTATTAAAATATACTTTGTGGACATTGTGCATTTGTCTGGAGTTCTGATTCAAGAGTCTTGTCCGCTTTACCATCAAGCCTGCTGACAAGGTAAACTCAGCCGTTGAATTTAAATTATCAAACAATCGTGTTTTCATAAAAAATTGCGTAGAATCACTGGTTAACACCAGAGCTCACACACTTTGCAATATAATAAAAGATAAGTAAATATTGTAATATAATAATAGGGCACATATATATAAAATGAATTGCATACTGTTAAAAGAATATATTTTAATGTCAGGACAAATGTTTTACACCAAAGCTCATCTGATTTACTATTTATATATTTATATATTTACTATTTATATATTTATATATTTACTATTCGCCTTTGGTTTGCTTGACGTGCCTTGCCTTGATTGATGTGCTTTGCCTTGCTTGATAGAAATTTGATCACGTTACAACACTAGCGAGACTTGCACCAGATTAATTAGGAGGTATGTATTGTGTGATGAGTCGCAATTTAATCAAATATTTACGGTCCTTCGAGTTTTTTATATTTGCATTGTATCGCTTCGAAGGAGAATTGATTAACACTTTTTTTTTCATTAGTCCTTCAAGCCGGATTATTAAATGAAATTCGATTTTTCAATAATGTTAGTAAGATTTACTACCGACCTTTCGTTGGTAGACATTACATTTTTTGCTTCTTTTTATGCTTTTTATATAGTTTGATTTTCGTGTCGATAGTTTTCGCTGGATGCAACATATGGTTTGCACCAATTGTAAATCTTACTAATATTATCAATAGCGTTTATAATAAATCAATATGCATATTTTACGCAGACATTTCTATTAATTGTGAATTATAATTTATCAGTTAAACTTACTCGATGCTGCCTTTACTGGCGCACATTTAGTCCGCTGTTTATTGCTTATTTTGTTTTTGCATTGCTATTCGTAATATTACTACTATTTTGCATTAATAATAGTAGAATATTGACTCTATATTTTGGGAACGCTTATTCCATTGTATTTGGAAGCAAATTCCAAAATTTTCGATTTGTTGAGCCATACGTTTACTTGTTGCCGTTGACGGTTTCGCGCGTAGCTCGCGATCGGAACCGTATTTATACTTTTTCATACAAGAACGTTCTGATACATATACAGGGCTGCTCGGGTCAAAGTTATTTGTTCTCGTTTCTTAGTCGTGTTAGCTCGCGGAATTAACTACATTATTTCACGTATCGAAATACGTCTCTTGAATATATTTGTTTTCGAGCTTTATGTCGCGAATATTGAAAGGCAGTATAGAAATTGTTTTTTCTTGACAAAAGAGAATCTATATACTTCCTTCAGCCGAATCTCCCGTGCAAATATATCTTTGACCGATTGTACTTTCTGGCAAGAAATGACAATTTATCAGAGTTTTACGGATGCAATGACCGTAATATGTCACTGGTATCGCTGTCTAATCGGTGTCTAAAATTTGCGGTTCCCGTACTGGAACAGCAAAATACCGTATACATACTTAACGATTGCGCATAACAATCAATTATTATTAGAGACATCTTAAACACTTAAATTTAAATATAATTTAAAAATAAATACGATCAACTAATTAAATTTCAAGAATATTGTAAAGTTTTTGCATCGATATCTAGCTCGTTGATTACCTCGGTCAAATCGGATGAAAAGGTCGCGAAATCTCCCATTCAAACCTTGAAATCAAGCGCGTTGGTTTCTTTTTTTGCGACTAATATAACAAACTGTCTTTTTTGTAAAGAACAGCATATTATTACAAAATGTCCTCGTTTTTTGAAATAATCTGCCAAAGCAAGACATTCTACTACAAAAGAATTGAAATTGTGTCTTAATTGTCTTTGTTTTGTCATAGTGTAAAGATTTGCTCTTCTACTTGGACGTATCCATTATGTGAATCCAAGCATTCACACGCGATACCTGCTTGGGGACACTTCGACAAGAACGCTCTGTGGACTTGATAAGGCTGTTACGCATCTGATTTACTACTCGATGTGATTTGCCTTGCTTGATGAGCCTTGCCTTGCTTGATGTGCTTTGCCTTACTTGATAGAAGTTCACGTTACAACACTGGCGAGACTTGCACCGGATGAATTACGAGATACGTACCATGCGGTAAGTCGCCATTTAGTCAAATTTTCACAGTCCTTCGAATTGTTCGCTTTTATATTTATTGTTATTATATTTGCATTGTATCGCTTCGAAGGAGAATTGATTAAAACCCTCCTTTTCACTCTATATTATTACATTTTATTATAATATTTTATGTAAATTAGAGTTTATAGAAGGAGAATTGATTAATACCCTCCTTTTTACTCTATATTGTTACATTCTATTATAATATTTTATGTAAATTAGAGATTATATTATTTATATGCATTTTTTACATATTTTATATATTTTGAAAAAGAGAAGAAATATATATATGTATACGCGTCATGATAAATATTATAACGCAACAAGAAGTTTCTTAATTAAAATTCATATGTAACAAAAATTCAAAAAAAATAGTAGGGTTACTTATAAAAAAATTTTCAGAAAATAATAAACACTTTATACATAATAAATATATTTCCAAACTTTCCAAATGTAAAAAATTATTGTTAAGAAATTAATTATCCAATCTATGAGATAAATTCATTAACATTTTATTAAGTCTTTGTAAGATATTGATTGCCTGCCAATTAGCGTATTGCAGTTATATTAATAACTTCTTCGTTTGATATGTAACAATCAATAAATTTTTTCATAATATTTGTATGCTCAAGCAACAATTTCCTGAAAGTAGAAAAATGAAGTATATTTTGAAGAGAAACATTAACATAGCTAGATGTTTTATATATATATATATATATATATATAGGTCATTTACCTCCCTCTGATTCATGCTCCTATAATACAGAATAAATTAATATAGATAATTCGTACTTCAATATAAAGATAAAAAAACTACAACTTAAAAGTATATTAAAACGAAAAAAAATTTGCAAATCCATACTACATGATGTTTACCAGCGCGTGCTAATGATAAAGAGGTGTGATTATTTGTTGTCCTTTTTTTAAAATTAGCATGCTTTAAAATAAGGTACTCTACTGTGAATGGATGACTTTCTCTACATGCTTTCATGAGTGGAGTTATGAGGTATAATTCCACTCATATATACATATATATAAAACCCTCAAACCTTCAAACCCTGTATTACAGACATGGAAAGAAGAATTAGAATTAGGAAAAGATAGAATTTTTTATCAAAAATTTACTGCTGAAGCCAATGTCTTAAGCACTCTTGATGGAAAATATGTCCACATCTAATATTGTAGACTGTGTCAGATGATGTGTAGAATTGCAGGCAGATTGAGCATTTTACATTCATTTTTCTTGATGTTTTGAATGTTGATAATAACAAATATTTCAAACTGTATAAAAATGTATACAATTGAACTGAATTTTATCAAATTTATATAATGATGAATCGATGAATGGCTCACACATTTAAAGTCAATACCGTTAAAGATACGACTGACAATGAGACAGCGATAGTGTTGTTTTCGGAAACGCTTTCTTATATTTAATCTTTGACTGATTGATAGTCAGTTCTATGTTCCTGCTTGCCTGTTCTAGAATAAGAGGAATGTTTTTTTTATTGCCTTTCTGGATCTTGCCACTGTATCTATGTCATCGGCATATGCTACTATCTATACTGACTTATAAAAGATAGTTTCCCCGCCCAATATGTTTGCGTGGTTGAAAATACTGCGTCACAATTGTTAGTAGCTCTTCCAAAAACTGCTTTTCCTTTAATGGTGATTCAATGCCAGCTGTTTTTGCTTTATTAATATAAATAGTTTATTTAATCAAGGGTAGGAACTTATTATCAATTTACATTGTATTCTATTATAATCTATTGCATTTTGTACTGACTTATAAAAGATAATTTCCCTGCCCAGTATGTTTGCGTGGTTGAAAATACTGCGTCACAATTGTTAGTAGCTCTTCCAAAAACTGCTTTTCCTTTAATGGTGATTCAATGCCAGCTGTTTTTGCTTTATTAATATAAATAGTTTATTTAATCATGGGTAGGAACTTATTATCAATTTACATTGTATTCTATTATAATCTATTGCATTTTGTACTGACTTATAAAAGATAGTTTCTCTGCCCAGTATGTTTGCGTGGTTGAAAATACTGCGTCACAATTGTTAGTAGCTCTTCCAAAAACTGCTTTTCCTTTAATGGTGATTCAATGCCAGCTGTTTTTGCTTTATTAATATAAATAGTTTATTTAATCATGGGTAGGAACTTATTATCAATTTACATTGTATTCTATTATAATCTATTGCATTTTGTACTGACTTATAAAAGATAGTTTCCCTGCCCAGTATGTTTGCGTGGTTGAAAATACTGCGTCACAATTGTTAGTAGCTCTTCCAAAAACTGCTTTTCCTTTAATGGTGATTCAATGCCAGCTGTTTTTGCTTTATTAATATAAATAGTTTATTTAATCATGGGTAGGAACTTATTATCAATTTACATTGTATTCTATTATAATCTATTGCATTTTGTACTGACTTATAAAAGATAGTTTCCCTGCCCAGTATGTTTGCGTGGTTGAAAATACTGCGTCACAATTCTTAGTAGCTCTTCCAAAAACTGCTTTTCCTTTAATGGTGATTCAATGCCAGCTGTTTTTGCTTTATTAATATAAATAGTTTATTCAATCATGGGTAGGAACTTATTATCAATTTACATTGTATTCTATTATAATCTATTGCATTTTGTACTGACTTATAAAAGATAGTTTCCCTGCCCAGTATGTTTGCGTGGTTGAAAATACTGCGTCACAATTGTTAGTAGCTCTTCTAAAAACTGCTTTTCCTTTGGCTTACTGACATATTCTTTCACCATGCATTTTAAACGATATTGTTGTAAAGATTAAACAAGTATGTTAATATTATATTTACGTGTCAAATTGCAACCAAGTTGCCTAAGAAAAGATTATCTCTTTACTACAATAATTACATTAATTTATAATGTGAATAGTAATTTATTGAATTTTACCACAGTGGATCTGTAAAATTATTTCTACATAGTTCGCCCATAATTAAATAATAAGTTATGGTATTCTTGGGTATAAAACGGATTAGTGAAACCAATTCTTTTCTGTCAATTTTTCTTAAGTTATTGTCGGACATCAGGGATCTTATCACTTTTTTCAAAGCGACATTAAAAAGTAGGCACGTCAGCTGGTCTCCTTGTCGAACTTAATTCTGAATGTTTAGCTGTTCTGACAGAGACTCTCGAACCTTTACTGTTTTTTGTCTCTGTCATTGCTATTTTTGCTACCTCACTAACTTTTCTGCAATCACAACAAATTAAAATAACACTATTTTGTATAAGAGTATTTTTATAGCGAAAGGCGCTTGTGCGCGTGCCCTTGGCGCCCTTTTTCACTTTTTTTAAAAAAATATGTCAGATTAAAATTGAGGCAAATTAAAAATCGCTATAGCAAAAGTGTGACTATAAATAGTCATTTGAAGGTCACGTATTATTGGTTATAGCATCATAATAATTATAATATCATATAATTCTCACCTGTCGTTGGATCTATGTCATAGTCTTGCGTCGGAAAATTGCAATTTTGAGCACTGGCGGTTTGTTGGTAAAATTGTTGAGGAAGGAGAGGATATTCGGTCACTTGTTCTTGATTAGCGATATAATAATCTATTATAATCTATTGCATTTTGTACTGACTTATAAAAGATGGTTTTCCTGCCCAGTATGTTTGCGTGGTTGAAAATACTGCGTCACAATTGTTAGTAGCTCTTCTAAAAACTGCTTTTCCTTTGGCTTACTGACATATTCTTTCACCTTGTATTTTAAACGATATTGTTGTAAAGATTAAACAAGTATGTTAATATTATATTTACGTGTCAAATTGCAACCAGGTTGCCTAAGAAAAGATTATCTCTTTACTACAATAATTACATTAATTTATAATGTGAATAGTAATTTATTGAATTTTACCACAGTGGATCTGTAAAATTATTTCTACATAGTTCGCCCATAATTAAATAATAAGTTATGGTATTCTTGGGTATAAAATGAATTAGTGAAACCAATTATTTTCTGTCAATTTTCCTTAAGTTATTGTGGGACATCAGGGATCTTATCACTTTTTTCAAAGTGACATTAAAAAGTAGGCACGTCAGCTGGTCTCCTTGTCGAACTTTATTCTGGATGTTTAGCTGTTCTGACAGAGACTCTCGAACCTTTACTGTTTTTTGTCTCTGTCATTGTTATTTTTGCTACCTCACTAACTTTTCTGCAATCACAACAAATTGAAATAACACTATTTTGTATAAGAGTATTTTTATAGCGAAAGGCGCTTGTGCGCGTGCTCTTGGCGCCTTTTTCCACTTAAAAAAAAAAAAAAAGGCAAGATTAAAATTGAGGCAAATTAAAAATCGCTATAGCAAAAGTGTGACCTTAAATAGTCATTTGAAGGTCACGTATTATTGGTTATAGCATCATATTAATTATAGTATCATATAATTCTCACCTGTCGTTGGATCTAGGTCATAGTCTTGCGTCGGAAAATTGCAATTTTGAGCACTGGCAGTTTGTTGGTAAAATTGTTGAGGAAGGAGAGGATATTCGGTCACTTGTTCTTGATTAGCGATATAATAATCTATTATAATCTATTGCATTTTGTACTGATTTATAAAAGATGGTTTCCCTGCCCAGTATGTTTGCGTGGTTGAAAATACTGCGTCACAATTGTTAGTAGCTCTTCTAAAAACTGCTTTTCCTTTGGCTTACTGACATATTCTTTCACCATGCATTTTAAACGATATTGTTGTAAAGATTAAACAAGTATGTTAATATTATATTTACGTGTCAAATTGCAACCAAGTTGCCTAAGAAAAGATTATCTCTTTACTACAATAATTACATTAATTTATAATGTGAATAGTAATTTATTGAATTTTACCACAGTGGATCTGTAAAATTATTTCTACATAGTTCGCCCATAATTAAATAATAAGTTATGGTATTCTTGGGTATAAAACGGATTAGTGAAACCAATTCTTTTCTGTCAATTTTTCTTAAGTTATTGTCGGACATCAGGGATCTTATCACTTTTTTCAAAGCGACATTAAAAAGTAGGCACGTCAGCTGGTCTCCTTGTCGAACTTAATTCTGAATGTTTAGCTGTTCTGACAGAGACTCTCGAACCTTTACTGTTTTTTGTCTCTGTCATTGCTATTTTTGCTACCTCACTAACTTTTCTGCAATCACAACAAATTAAAATAACACTATTTTGTATAAGAGTATTTTTATAGCGAAAGGCGCTTGTGCGCGTGCCCTTGGCGCCCTTTTTCACTTTTTTTAAAAAAATATGTCAGATTAAAATTGAGGCAAATTAAAAATCGCTATAGCAAAAGTGTGACTATAAATAGTCATTTGAAGGTCACGTATTATTGGTTATAGCATCATAATGGTTATAATATCATATAATTCTCACCTGTCGTTGGATCTATGTCATAGTCTTGCGTCGGAAAATTGCAATTTTGAGCACTGGCGGTTTGTTGGTAAAATTGTTGAGGAAGGAGAGGATATTCGGTCACTTGTTCTTGATTAGCGATATAATAATCTATTATAATCTATTGCATTTTGTACTGACTTATAAAAGATGGTTTTCCTGCCCAGTATGTTTGCGTGGTTGAAAATACTGCGTCACAATTGTTAGTAGCTCTTCTAAAAACTGCTTTTCCTTTGGCTTACTGACATATTCTTTCACCTTGTATTTTAAACGATATTGTTGTAAAGATTAAACAAGTATGTTAATATTATATTTACGTGTCAAATTGCAACCAGGTTGCCTAAGAAAAGATTATCTCTTTACTACAATAATTACATTAATTTATAATGTGAATAGTAATTTATTGAATTTTACCACAGTGGATCTGTAAAATTATTTCTACATAGTTCGCCCATAATTAAATAATAAGTTATGGTATTCTTGGGTATAAAATGAATTAGTGAAACCAATTATTTTCTGTCAATTTTCCTTAAGTTATTGTTGGACATCAGGGATCTTATCACTTTTTTCAAAGTGACATTAAAAAGTAGGCACGTCAGCTGGTCTCCTTGTCGAACTTTATTCTGGATGTTTAGCTGTTCTGACAGAGACTCTCGAACCTTTTCTGTTTTTTGTCTCTGTCATTGTTATTTTTGCTACCTCACTAACTTTTCTGCAATCACAACAAATTGAAATAACACTATTTTGTATAAGAGTATTTTTATAGCGAAAGGCGCTTGTGCGCGTGCTCTTGGCGCCCTTTTTCACTTTAAAAAAAAAATATGTCAGATTAAAATTGAGGCAAATTAAAAATCGCTATAGCAAAAGTGTGACCTTAAATAGTCATTTGAAGGTCACGTATTATTGGTTATAGCATCATATTAATTATAGTATCATATAATTCTCACCTGTCGTTGGATCTAGGTCATAGTCTTGCGTCGGAAAATTGCAATTTTGAGCACTGGCAGTTTGTTGGTAAAATTGTTGAGGAAGGAGAGGATATTCGGTCACTTGTTCTTGATTAGCGATATAATAATCTATTATAATCTATTGCATTTTGTACTGATTTATAAAAGATGGTTTCCCTGCCCAGTATGTTTGCGTGGTTGAAAATACTGCGTCACAATTGTTAGTAGCTCTTCTAAAAACTGCTTTTCCTTTGGCTTACTGACATATTCTTTCACCATGCATTTTAAACGATATTGTTGTAAAGATTAAACAAGTATGTTAATATTATATTTACGTGTCAAATTGCAACCAAGTTGCCTAAGAAAAGATTATCTCTTTACTACAATAATTACATTAATTTATAATGTGAATAGTAATTTATTGAATTTTACCACAGTGGATCTGTAAAATTATTTCTACATAGTTCGCCCATAATTAAATAATAAGTTATGGTATTCTTGGGTATAAAACGGATTAGTGAAACCAATTCTTTTCTGTCAATTTTTCTTAAGTTATTGTCGGACATCAGGGATCTTATCACTTTTTTCAAAGCGACATTAAAAAGTAGGCACGTCAGTTGGTCTCCTTGTCGAACTTAATTCTGAATGTTTAGCTGTTCTGACAGAGACTCTCGAACCTTTACTGTTTTTTGTCTCTGTCATTGCTATTTTTGCTACCTCACTAACTTTTCTGCAATCACAACAAATTAAAATAACACTATTTTGTATAAGAGTATTTTTATAGCGAAAGGCGCTTGTGCGCGTGCCCTTGGCGCCCTTTTTCACTTTTTTTAAAAAAATATGTCAGATTAAAATTGAGGCAAATTAAAAATCGCTATAGCAAAAGTGTGACTATAAATAGTCATTTGAAGGTCACGTATTATTGGTTATAGCATCATAATAATTATAATATCATATAATTCTCACCTGTCGTTGGATCTATGTCATAGTCTTGCGTCGGAAAATTGCAATTTTGAGCACTGGCGGTTTGTTGGTAAAATTGTTGAGGAAGGAGAGGATATTCGGTCACTTGTTCTTGATTAGCGATATAATAATCTATTATAATCTATTGCATTTTGTACTGACTTATAAAAGATGGTTTTCCTGCCCAGTATGTTTGCGTGGTTGAAAATACTGCGTCACAATTGTTAGTAGCTCTTCTAAAAACTGCTTTTCCTTTGGCTTACTGACATATTCTTTCACCTTGTATTTTAAACGATATTGTTGTAAAGATTAAACAAGTATGTTAATATTATATTTACGTGTCAAATTGCAACCAGGTTGCCTAAGAAAAGATTATCTCTTTACTACAATAATTACATTAATTTATAATGTGAATAGTAATTTATTGAATTTTACCACAGTGGATCTGTAAAATTATTTCTACATAGTTCGCCCATAATTAAATAATAAGTTATGGTATTCTTGGGTATAAAACGGATTAGTGAAACCAATTCTTTTCTGTCAATTTTTCTTAAGTTATTGTCGGACATCAGGGATCTTATCACTTTTTTCAAAGTGACATTAAAAGGTAGGCACGTCAGCTGGTCTCCTTGTCGAACTCTATTCTGGATGTTTAGCTGTTCTGACAAAAACTCTCGAACCTTTACTGCTTTTTGTCTCTGTCATTGTTATTTTTACTACCTCACTAACTTTTCTGCAATTTCTATTTTTTTTAAGATGTTGGACAGTTGTTTCCTATTTATGTTTTCATATGCTGCTTTGTAATCAATAAATAGATAGTATCATGGTATCATCATAAATAAGATACTTTTAAGGCATCTTTTAGATATGCGTATTAATTCAGCATTCTCAAATTTTAGTTGTTAATTACAGTTTTTAATTACCAGCTGTTTTTGCTTCATTAATATAAATAGTTTAGTTAATCATGGGTAGAAACTTATAATCTATTCACATTGTATTCTATTATAATCTATTGCATTCTGTACTGACTTATTTATATGATTCTAGAATATTCTGGAATATTCTGGTTCTTTTCCATTTGTTCTGCGGTATGCATAGAAATACTTTTCCTGCCAAGATCTATAAATGATTTTTTATCTATTTTGTCCATCTCACACCACGTTTTATAAAGGCTCCAAATCCTAGACAATGTCGAAGTTTTTGTAGACTTCAGTAGTCTCCATATCACAAATGCTCTTATTTGTATATTTTTATTTTGCAAAGATTTTATATTAATCTTACGAAAAATTGGTATAATTAAGTTAATCAATTAAGAAAACTCTAAACATAAAAATACAAACTTACTTGATTTTTACAAGAATATAAATCTGAGGAGCAATAAGTATGATGTTTTTGAAACGTTTCAATACAGTTATAAACGGATGTACACCGTCCGCATATTAAAACATCTTGTTCTGATTGATTTTGCGCTGCTGAGAGAGATAGATAGAAAAAGAAATTGGAAAGATAAATGACAGCGATTATAGCGTAACAATGATAAAAGAAAAGAAAATATGTATATAAAATATTTTTTCGTTATGCTATATTAAGTTTTATTATGATATAATAAAAGTGATATATTTACGTGTAAGGACATATGCGATTTCTTAATTACTTTATATTACTTTAATAATTACTTTATTAATTATTTACACAAATATATGTTTGTGTAAGATTATAAATATTATAATAATATGAGAACAAAGTGTGAGTGATGGACTTCCACACCACCCATGAGGTTCCACTAATGGCGCGTTAGATTTTTTTATTACGTGGATCTTCGCCTGGAGCCCTATTGTACCACATTTTATTCAGTCTTTTATAAACATAATATATTTTACATATCTACTTTATAGGTGTGATATGCGATATTATTTTTAATGATATTTATCTGAAATATTGTTCAATATGCTCATTGTTTCTCTCGACCAGATTTCTGCTTGTGTTTATAAATAGACGCACAGCCCGTCGTGTCCGCTCGTCTCGATATGCCCAAATCAGCTGACAAAGTATTTTTTTCTTGTTGCTATCTCGGAACAGTTTCGTCGTTTTCAAACATATAGAATAGGCTCTCGTCTCTTTTCTCGTCGAAACGTAGACTAGATAAGTAGTACGCGAGCACAGAATTAATAAATCGATTATATCAATTCAAATTTATCTCGAATTCTTTACGCTGCTACTTTTCGTTTTAATAACTTTTTCTAAACAGTGCTCTTGTATGAAATCTTGGTGTTCAGGAAGTTGGAACTATCCCAATTATAAGTCTCAAATTTATTTATATTTTTATCTGTTTCATTCTTCATCTTAGAATCTTTGTTGTTGACAATTCTATATAGAAATGTGTGATACATCAAGAAAGAAACCTAAGCGAAGTTTTTCAGAAGCTTGGCTTAATGATGATCGATTTAAATCTTGGATATGCAAAGTATCATTTGATGATAGCCTTTTTCATTGTATTACATGTAATAAAAATTTTTCGTGCGGTTTATCGCACGTTATAAGACATGCGGATTCTGCGTGTCATAAAGAAAATGCATCGTTATTATCAAATAATAACAATATAAGTCCAAATACAATAATACCATGAAAATGTTTTAAACAACAATGGTTAGAGATCGATTTGTTTAAGCCATGGCTACGCAAAGTGTCACATGACGTTAATTCGTTTTCCACGCGTTTTGTAATATATCTATTGTTGGTGATTTGTCTCAAATCTATCATCACGCAGAATCCAAGAAACATATTATAAAATGTAAAGAAAATTAAACAAACAAATCCAGTAAAGATATGAATGTGAACGAATCACTTTTGTCATTTGAAGAGCGAAAGAAATTAGCAGAAATTCGCTATGCCGCGTTAATTGCTAATAAAAATATTTCGCATCAAACGGCAAAAGATATTCTGACTCTTTTCCAAGAAATAGGAAAAGATTATAATGTTTTGAAAAAGATGAGTATGGGCCGAACAAAATGTACAAATATAATTTCAAATGTGCTATGTCCGATTGAGACGGATCGTATAGTCAACAGCATTCAAAATACTAAATTTTCAATTTTTATTGATGAAACATCTGATATTTCAAATGAAAAGTGGATGACGTTTCTTGTTCGGTATGTTGATTCGAAAACATTAAACATTCGCTCGCAATTAGTAAAATTAATTAATATTGATGCGAGAGATTGCAGCGCAGAAAAATCGTTTAATTCCTTTAAAACTGAAATGTGGAAATTGCATATTCCATTTTTAAATATTGTTGCTTTATCATGTGACAATGCGTCCGTAATGATAGGAAAACATCTTTCATTTAAAAAAAAGCTGGAAGAGATTTGTAAAAATTTAATTACATTTCCATGTCCTTGTCATTCCACTGCATTAGTTGCGCATGCCGTATGCGCTAAAATACCGGGCTATTGCAAGGAATTTAAAAAAAAATATCGCGAATTTTATTAACAGTAGTCCGAAACGTTCGGCAATTTATCAAGAGTTCTGTGAATGTTTTCAGGAAATAAATTTAAAAATTATAAAGTTGTCTGATACACGTTGGCTTTCTCACCATTCATGTGTTGAAAGACTTCTTGAGTCTTGAGATACTATCAAGTTATTCCGAATGAAATTATCGTAAGCGAAAAAACAAAGTCTGGAACAAATTTATTATCTATGATGCAAGATCTAGATATAAAAGCCTATTTCTTATTTTTACAGCATATTCTAAATTTTTTAAATTCATTTAATGCATTTTTCCAAGTTGTGGAAACTAGAATACATTTATTGCAGCCAAAGTCAGTAGAACTTTCAACCACAGTTTGTAAACACTTTTTAAAGTCAGAGCATTTGAATAATTTATGTAATAATATCAAATTTGATGAAAAGGAGAATCAAAAATTATTAGAAGAAGTTTCTTTCGGATCTGAATGTGAAGAATATCTCGACGAATTAATGAATGAAGGACATGCAGATATAATTGCAAATGTTCGAAAGAACTGTTTGCAATTTTATGTAACTGTTGCCGAGGAAATTTATAAAAGATTACCAATTAATGATAAATTTTTATCAAAATTAAAAATTTTTGAATATAATCTAGCATTATTAGATATTGATAGAGAAACATCATTCAATGATGTTTCTTTTATCGCTGAAACTCTTGGCGGTTTTGACGAAAATGATTTGAAAAAAGGATGGCTTAGTTTACATCTAGATTTTATAATAACAGAAAAGAAAAAGCTATTAAAATTAAGCTTTGATGATATGTAGAAATAAATTTTACATAATTAGTATTCCACTAATATTGATAAATATCCCAATTTCAAACGTCTTTTGAATGTTATTAGATCACTCTCAAATTCGAATGCCGATCCAGAAAAAATGTTTTCTGTTTTAACAGATTTAAAAACAAAAAAAACGAAATAAACTTTCACATCCGGTATAAGGACAGTTCCATGAAAAGTTTCGATCTTTTGGATTGTCACGATTTCAAGAATGGAGCAACGGGCCGCGATTAAATTTTGTTTTAAAAGTAAAAAAATTGTTCTATCAAGATGTTATAGATCTACTTTTGAAGCGAATTCGATGTTTTAGGCCCGAGTTTTATCAATCGGGTGAATGGTTTCTTCTTCATGACAACGCATCCGCGCATTCGTCAATCGTCGCCTTCCAATTTTTGCCCCAAAAAATATGACCATCATCACTCACCTGCCGTACTCGCCAAATTTAGCACCTGCCAACTTTTTTTGGTTCCCAAAGACAAAATTGACGATGAAAGGGACTCACTACGAAAATGTGAAGACAATTCAATGCGCTGTGACGGAGCATTTAAATCCAATTTCCCCAAAAAATTTTTTTGGGCCGAAAATGCAGAAATCATTCATCCGATTGGTAAAACTCGGGTGAATCTAACACGTCGAATTCGCTTCAAAAGTCGATCTATAACATTCCGATAAAACAGTTTTTCCACTTTTAAAGCAAAATTTAATCGCGATCCGTTGCTCCATTCTTGAAATCGTGACAATGTAAAATATTGAACAATCTTTCAATGTCTACTATCAAAAAAACTATTGCATCTAACATAACGAAAAAATTATGGAAGATTCAAAAAGATTGATACTGTTTAGTTCCAGTATTGATTGAGAGATAATGCCATTAGTACATCTTTAGGAAAAAATCATTCTTAGAATTCTTTTTGAACGTACCGTGTATGATATCTTTTCGTATGTATGTGTATGTGTTCATAAGTAGTGTATAAAATGTTGCTCCGAGCGCACTCCAAAATTGAGTGATCAAAAAGACCACAAAAATCATTAAAAAACTAAGGGGATAAGAGAATAAAAGGACTAGAAAAAATGAGTTTTTACTCAATTTTCAAGACTTTTTTAAGCGAATTTAAAATCTCCCACAACACTCAAACGATTATAAAAATTTCCGAGCGCAATTCTTGTGAGGGGGCACAATTTTTGCGAATAAAATGAGTAAAAATTAGATAAAAACCTTTAACTTCTCTACTAATTTCACAATTTTAAATGCTTTCAAAAACAGCATTGCATTTCGAGCGTACCTTGAAGTGGGTATCGGTATCGTCTACATGAAATCGCTATACCACATTTTTATGAAAAAATAATTCGATTTTTGAATTTAAACATATGAAAAATTGTAATTTCATAAAGAGTTATTATATAATGTTGAAAATTAAAACTTAAAAAAGGTTTATAATTGCCATAAGGCTACGAAATAATTTTGAACATGACTTCACAAGCATGTAACTATAGCCCATAATTAAATCAGATTTAGCGATGTTTATCACAATATTTCAAAGTCAGCATGCAATAAAATAAAATGAAGAAATGAAATAAAACTAACAACTAAACCGTATCATTCCGAATTATACAGAATGT
Organism: Formica aquilonia x Formica polyctena; assembly: GCA_907163055.1. Taxonomy (NCBI): domain Eukaryota; kingdom Metazoa; phylum Arthropoda; class Insecta; order Hymenoptera; family Formicidae; genus Formica; species Formica aquilonia x Formica polyctena. Next base: position 22,212 of record CAJQTV010000723.1, on the reverse strand, counting down.
AATTAAACATTTTCTGCATTTTACTCAAAGTTCCATCCTAATCGATTTTGCTTGATTTACTCAAAGTCAGTAATGTCAGTGGCAAATGTTTGGGATGTGCCAATGAATTTCGCCATTGCGATGCCATCTTTAAAGCATTGTTTAATTTGTCCACTTGGATATTTTCGCGTTCAAGTTTCTTCCGAAAATCTCTCCATCTTTTAATTTCATCTTTTGTCAAAAATTTACTTCCTTTTTCAACCATTTCATCTAATTGAATCAGCAAAGTAATTTCTTTATTATTCTTTGTCTTGTCTAAGATTTTCAGTCGAATGAATAACTTAACGCTTTGGGCTAATTCTCCCACGTATAAAATATGAAAGATATGATCTTTTTCTTTATTTGTCTTTTCCATATTTTGTATAATTTTATCCTTTTCCTTATTCGTCTTTTCTATATTTTGTAGAGCAAAAATATAGATTTATATAATAGATTAAAAATATAGATTAAAAATATATATTTTTATCTAAATATTTCAAATACAACATACCTTAAAGTTATAGGATGAAATTGCCTTTTCCTTATTCGTCTTTTCTATATTTTGTATAATTTCATAATTTTCCTTATTCGTCTTTTCCATATTTTGTATAATTTCATAATTTTCCTTAATCGTCTTTTTCATATTGTGTATCCTTTCAAGCAGATGCTTAGAGTCCGGTTCCATATTGTGTATCCATTCAAGCAGATGCTTAGTGTCCTATTCCTGCGACGAGGAGTACATACAGCGAGGTGTATAGGTCCAAGGAAGAATTGTCATTTGGGATTTAGAGTACATCTTTAGCAAGTGCAGCATCCTCATGGGTCAGTAATGTCACTGGCAAATGTTTGAGATGTGCCAATGAATTTTGCCGTTGCGATGCCATCTTTAAAGCCTCGTTTAATTTGTCCACTTGGATTTTTCCGCGTTCAAGTTTCTTTCGAAAATCTCTCCATCTTTTAATCTCATCCTCAGTCAAAAATTTACTTTCTTTTTCAACCATTTTATCTAATTAAACTAGCAAAGTAATTTCTTTATTATCTTTTGTATTATCTAAGATCTTCAGTCGAATAAATAATTTGACACTTTGGGCTAATTCTCCCACGTATAAAATATGAAAGATATGATCCTTTTCTTTATTTGTCTTTTCCATATTTTGTATAATTTTATCCTTTTCCTTATTCGTCTTTTCTATATTTTGTAGGGCAAAAATATAGATTTATATAATAGATTAAAAATATAGATTAAAAATATATATTTTTATCTGAATATTTCAAATACAACATACCTTAAAGTTATAGGATGAAATTGCTTTAAGCAGGTCAACTATTTGAAAATGACAATCAGCGGATGCCATTGAAAGAGGAGTATGTCTTGTTATGTATGTCTTGTTGTCGCACGTTAATTTGTAATGTGTAAATTATTGTGATTATTTTTTATTTCACAGATGGAAGTTGCAATAAATCTTCAAAAAGAAGTATGTGTTTTTTGCCAAACCACCCATTATCATAATCCGTTGTATTAAATATTTCTGTTAATCAAAGATGTATGTACATTAAAGTGATATTTGAAATCATTGAAACTTCATCGATAATTATTAAAACAACATTCTTATTATCAATTTGTTGAGTCTCGCATATGATAACTTGCCACAAATCATATTCTTCTCGATAATATTCTTCTATTTTATCATTTGAATAAATTTTAAAATACAATGTTAGTATGAAAGTTTCTGTATTCCTTTTGTTCTCTCTTTCAAGTACTACTCATTTTCTTCTTCATTTTTTTTTCGTGGCTCTACAGTCCATTATAAATTTTGGCCTTTTCTACGATTTGCCGCCAGTTGTTTCAGTTCTGTACCAGTGCTTTCCAATTCTTATAGCCCATTTTCCGCATGTTTTCCCAAACTTTGTGTTGCCACCTACTTCTCGGTCGTCCGCGTCTTCTTTATTCCCCGGGAGTGTCATTTAATATTTTTTTAGGTATTTCTGTGTTAATCATCCGCGCCACATACCCTGCCTATCTCAGTCTTGCTGATTTTATTACTCTTTTCATAGGTGGATCTTTATATATAGAATATAACTTGTGTCGTCTTCTTCATCCTCCTTTCTCATAAAGTGAGCTTATTATTCTGCGGAGCACTTTTCGTTTTCGCTCGAATGCATCCAACATCTCTTGTTGTTCATGGCCACGTTTCTGCGTATGTAAGCACCGGTCTTATGAGAATTTTACATATGGTTATCTTAGTAACATAAGATAATATTCTTGAGCGGAGTAGTTTTGTTAATGCAAAGCAGTCTCTATTAGCGATTATCAGTCTTTGATTTATTTCACATGTAGCATCGTTGGATTGTGTGACCATTGAAGACCATAGATATTTAAACTCTTCCACTCTTTCAAACTCATGTTCACCCACCGTTATTGATACAAGCGCGCGCATAGACATAGTGCACACGGACGTCTTACCTCGGAAACGCTGTCCTCGTTTTGTGTCATAAAATCTGGCTCTTGCCACTGTATCTATGTCATCGGCATATGCTACTATCTGTACAATTAAAAAAAAATAGTTATAAAAAAAAATTATTATTATCATTTTAATTTATTTTAATTTAATTTAAAATCTTGGTATAATTTAATTTTAATTTAATTTAAAATCTCGGTATAATTTAATTTTAATTTAATTTAAAATACGGTATAAAGGAGATGTAAAGTGTCCTAAAAAAACATTATTTGGCTGTTATAAAAGAGGTAAAAATGATTTAAAGTAGCAATTATTATAATACGTCTTGTATAAAATCCGTATCAAAGTGAGTCAAGCTGAGTTTGCTTGATGCTGTATGTGCTGATAGTGTTTGATTGATCCAAATTTATAGTTATTTATTAACTCACAAATTAAAATATTATTTTGGAGTTATTTGATGCAAATGCTGCATATATTTACAGCCCTGGCGAAAACCTTCACAGTACGCTTGTTTGCATCTTTTCAATATTACATCTTCCAATAATTGCAAATCCTGCATTATGTAGTATAGTCTCCCTGCCCAGTATGTTTGCGTGGTTGAAAATACTGCGTCACAATTGTTAGTACCTCTTCCAAAAACTGCTTTTCCTTTGGCTGGAGAAAATCAAGCTTAAAAGCTTTGTCACATTTTTTTAAAATTTTGTCTTCCATAAATGTAAAATTGTCCGACATTTCTTGAAGTATTTTGACACCAGCACCAGTGTCTTTTAGTGTAGCTAATGATGCTGCTGTTGCTGTTGAGATTGTTGTAGCAACTGTCCAAATTATTCTATCTGCTGGTATTGATAGTGGCATATTCTTTCTGTGCGCTCTCCCGGAAATATATATTTAATCTTTGACTGATTGATGATCAGTCCTATGTTCCTGCTTGCCTGTTCTAGAATGAGAGAAATGTTTCTTTTATTTTAAGCCTTTCTGGATCTTGCCACTGTATCTAGTTCATCGGCATATACTACTATCTGTACTGACTTATAAAAGATGGTTTCCCTGCCCAGTATGTTTGCGTGGTTGAAAATACTGCGTCACAATTGCTAGTAGCTCTTCCAAAAACTGCTTTTCTTTTGGCTTACTGACATATTCTTTCACCTTGTATTTTAAACGATATTGTTGTAAAGATTGAACAAGTATGTTAATGTTATATATATATATAAAACCCTCAAACCCTCAAACCCTGTATTACAGACATGGAAAGAAGAATTAGATTTAGAAAAAGATATAATTATTTATCAAAAACTTACTGCTGAAGCCAATGTCTTAAGCATTCTTGATGGAAAATATGTCCACATCTAATGTTATATATTTCAATATGAGGGGGAAATTTCAGCTAGAAAGATAAGATAAAATAATTCAACCAATCGAAAATCTAGCATGAAATTTCCAATAAAGTTTCTATTCCATTTTACAATGAGTTTTACGATCATTCCACGGAGTGACAAATGATATATACGCATCATGATAAATATTATATTTTATAGAAGACAAAAAAAGACATAACATAATGATCAAAATCTCAATTTCAAATTTACTTTCGATTTTCTTACACGATTAAAGAGCGTATTAACTTATCGATCATTTTCGCACGTCACTTCGAATCGAATGTCCCTTTATCAGTATCGAGTAAGCCACCTGAAAAAGTAATCTATCCTGTTGTCCGGAAAAAGCACTGTCGATGCAAATGGAAAACTGATTGAAGAGTAGTAGCTTAATCGCTTTGATGGGCTATCGATCGACGGAATACGCAAAGATACCGTTTTGACCTGGCTACACTCATAGTAATTGTCTCGCGAGATTGGCATACAATTTCCGTCCCAAAAAAGCAGCCCTTCTCTTTCTTTCTCTCTTCCTCTCAACTATATCGCGATAACACAACTATTGATTTTTTGAAACTCCAATGTACACTGTAAAATATAGAATTTTACATCATCGTTTCTCGCACCGGTGGTGCGTGACTTAATTCGAAATTGTGATTTTAACAAAAATATACATGCGTGAGTTCTGCATTTGTGAGACAAAAATATGGCTTTACATGGAAAAGCGATGTTGTGTAATTCAAACGCGCTGTCTTTATATTGAAAAAATCCATTATATTGACAATATCATCAAACTTTTTTTACAAAAAAGTGTCAGTTACAGACAAAAAAATTATAAATTTATTTTTGCATCCATTTGTCATTTGAAAAAGAGAGTTGAATGTAATTAAAATATATTAAATTAAATATAATTTTTACGCTTTACGTTGTATATTCTATTTGTTTTCAAAACTTTTTTAAATTAGAAGTAATAAAAAGAAGTCATGTTATAAAGATAATATGTTGTGAGGAGTTTTGCAAAAAGTTAATATAAAAAATTATATGTTACTATGTTACTGCATTTGTTTCTCTCGTATGTTACGTAACCTCGATTTATCTTTAATGGGTCGAAAAATCTTATATTGTGAAAATATTACGGAATTATGTATCAAACTATCAAATTGTTTTTTCACCTATTGGAAAATGATTCGCAAAGTTTTCTGTTATGGATTTTCTGGATTCTTCTCATATATGCAACATTATATTTGGTGTGTTTCCTCATATGTATAATATATTATCATGTATGTCTGTTAATGTTCTGTGCATACGCATGAGACATTCTATAATTCTAAGGATATCAGAAATGGTAAGCAATGTATCTTTGAATAATACAATGTTTTTGTGAGCTATTTGTAATCAAAGATTTATAAGAATTTTACATCTTATTAAGAGATATTAAAGAATAAAATAATTACTCGATCAATTAGAGAAATAATATAAAATTACAATTTATTATTTTGAAATCAATTCTGGAATTATCACCTTGTTTTTCTATTCTCGATTATATAGATCTACAAGCATTATAGGAATATTACGCGCTGAAACTGTTCAGGTTCATCTTCTAAAATGAATATCAGCTTGGAAGATCTCCATCATTCATAAAAATTACAACACGATATTTGCGCAACGAACCCGCCGCTTCTTTCAATGACTATGCGGATTCGAAATGCATCAGAGGCATTTCATAAAAGCACGTTGGATTATATCCGACAAAAAAACAAATGTTTGGAAAAATCCATGCCTTTGGCTACGTTGGCGCATTGTGCATTTAATCTGAAGCGCGTATCATAGTTTTTGTCGGCCGATGAATTCCGCTGATGTATCTCCACGGTGCACGCCAAAATATTTGCCGATTCCCTTTCATTTTCCATATCCACGTTGGAGAATTAATATACGAGCCCGCGTACTTTCCTAATGATACAGTATCAATATCTTTTTTGAAAGACAAACAGCGCAGATAGATTGATAGCTTGCTTTATATAATTTGTAAAAAGATCGTATGTGTGGATATTTTCTTATATAATTATTTTTTAAGCACACACAAGTTATAATACAATATAATAATGCAACATAGTTTTCAGATAACTATAATTTTGTTTATCTTTTTTGATATTATAATGGGTTTGAATATTATAATAGATTTGAATTATCCATCTATACATACACATTAACATGGTTATAAAGTTTATCATTATTTTTTTCTTCGTCGGGAATAATTTTTGTGATTAAGTTTCTATAATGGTTTAAAATGTATAATTTTTATCATGAGATTAAATTTCACTTTTATTTGTCTGAATTAGCAATTTTCATTGCGCAACACACAGTAAAAGATCGATCGCTTAAATTCTCCCTCACGTCCGTCTGTTCCGACCACGAGTTAAAGAACAAGTTTGTGAGCCTGCCCGGGGATGAAAAAAAGGTACCAGGCCGCCGGCGCGCCGGGATTCTCGCCACGTTCGATCCGATTTTTTCCGAAAAGCCAAACACGAAAAGAGAAAGAAAGAAAGAAAGAGAGAGAGAGAGAGAGAGAGAGAGAGAGAGAGAGAGAAAGCAAAACTTTTAAATATCTACGTCGCGCTGAATAATTCATCCCGTGTACACTCGCCGGATATTTCACCCCTCGCGAGATTCCGGATTACAGGATAGATTGCATGGCTCGATCTTAGATCCCTTCCTTGATGTAGGGAGATTAATTTAATAACGAGGATTGGCGGATGAAGTCGTAAATGAAGTTGAGGAAACTCAGTAGCTAATATCGAAACGTTTTCATTTGTGAAAGGACAAGGAGATATGAATCTCGTTCACCTTCAAAGTAGGGTAAATTCTTTCTCATAACATTATAATTTTTGAGAATAATTACAAAACTCAAAGACTTTTCATAGTAAACTCATACATTTATCCGACTTTAAAATAAATTTAGCGAGAGCGAGCCAAAAATTTGCACTAGCTGGGCAGTATTCTACCGCACGCCAGAGCAATTCGCATGATTTTTTAGACTTTTATAATTGGATGTTTCCTACCTTTTCTTCCTCCTGTATGGAGGTAATCCATAGAGAAGCGTTGTGCGGATTTTTTTCCCGTTCCAATTTTAGCGATAATCTTATCCGGTTTTTTTTCGTATGTATCTGACTCACATAAGTTTTTTGTTTTTTTAATTCAGCAAGATACTCCCTTGGGTCTATCATCGTTTGACCTTTTACAGAATTTAAAATTTTATTTAGTCCTGCACTCATCTTGGCTTTTTTATTCTGGCTCCTTGTTAAAACAGAATCATAATTGTTGAATTGTTCGACGAGGACTGCGGTTGAGAAGATGCTAGAAATGCTTCGAAGCATTGCATTAAACAATCAGAATAAAGAAATCTTTACTCTTTTTGGTCATTCAAACGCTTCAAAGCATTTCTAGCATCTTCCGTATTAAGCGCTATTATAATATATGTATCGATAAGCTTCAACTTGGTTTAGATGATTAATCAATGTTATACATATGACTGTCATAAATGTACTGTAATGTTTCTATATTGCTGTTTCTAATCAAAGAAGTTATTTGTTAATTGTATCGAAAGCACAATATTAAAAAAAAAATCTCTTTCTAAACATCTTGTCTTATGGCTACTTCATATTCGTGCGCGTAAAAGCTCTAGGTCGGTGACGCGAGGAGAAATTGAGACTTCAAAGAATTGCCCGTCGATCGATAACCACTCTTGAAATTTACGGCGATTACGAGCCTTCCCTAACAACGTCGACGCACCGAGTGTCGACTGTCGAATGCATAGAACTTAAGTTCTACGCTGTGATCAAACCGGCGCTCGCGCCACGATAAGCATCGTTTGTGTGTCTGATGGCGAGCATGAGTCGGGTGCGCCACACATTTGTGAAAGGGTTTACACCCTCCTTCCTTGCTCGCATTAATTTACCGTGCAGGTATCGCGCGTACCACCTTCCTCACTCTCCTCTTCCTCATCCCTCATCAATACGTACGGTACACACGCGTTAGGTACACATCGCGTTTGTGCGTAGTGTATTCGCGCGCGAGCTAGCCTCGATTCCGTGGTAATTTCCGGTTCGACTGGCGGTGGTGCATCGTCATTGTGCAAAGACGGGGTGAGGGGGTGAAAGGGGGAGATGGAGGACGATGCAGGAAATAGATAATCATCGGACGTTTAATTACTTCCTAAGTGCTGCTCCGCAATTAAGTCATCGAACGAGAAGTAAGCTCAATGCGAGATTTACGAGCACTACTTAGCGACTGAATGATGATTTGTTATTCGCATGATTTTATATATGCAACTTTTTCCGGCAAAGATGCATATGCAAAATAATGCGAATTATAAAATTACTCTCGAAAGAATTATTTTGTTGATAAATATTTTTAAATAATAAAAAAACTCGAAATAATGGATATTAAAAATTTGCCGAGATAAATTTTTCCGCAAGGAAAAAAAAAAATTGAAAAAAATAACTGAGTTGTCATGTTCCAATAACATCTCTTATGTTTATTTTAAGCCTTTCGTATTTAATGTTATTCTTTACGTTCCGAAGTCGCATCTCGAGAGACATCAAGGGAAATTATGTCTTTCGAGATCACGTCGCGCTTTTACGCGATCGGCGCGTTTCTGAATTATATTTCTGAAGTTTGCGACGCTAATTCCCAATTTTAAGTACGTGAAACTATAAATCGACGGGAATGGAGTTATGTAGCCAGCGGGTAAACCGATCGCTGTAGACACACGCGGTCGTAGGTACGTCGAGCGCAAACTCCGCGCACGGCGGGCGCGTGTAAGCCTCTAATATGATTGTCTCACGCCCGAGCACGACTTCTCGTTTGTCACGCTCACGGGATTTTCTTGTACGATATTCCCGCGCAACCCGTTATACGCGAGAAGTTTACTACTCCGCTAAATTAAATATGACCATGGAACGAGAGAGAGATCCACCTTACAACCTCGACCTACAACTAGTCCTGATAATGCCGACGAACAATTTCCTATCGCGAACGATGTGTGTGTCGTACGATGTGCAACGTGTCACATTATAATAAAACTATTTGCATGAGCTCATTTTTTAATAATATGTTCATTACTTGTTTTTGTGTACAAAAATTATTTATTTTTATATAAAAATCAAAAATATCCATTTAAGTTTGGAAAATGTCAATCATAATAATAATAATTAATAGTTGCTTTCATTATTACCTTATCAAAATGGCGTAGAGAGCAGGGCTCGTTTCCGATCAGATGCGGGCAATTAAAGGCCAATCGTTTCCCATTACGAGGCCGCCCTCGCTAATTTCCAAACCCGCGTTATATGCGCTAGCTATCTAGTAATACAGTTGCGTGCAGTTGCTGTTTCCAGAATTTGTTTATACGTTTCGATTTTTAATCAATCTTTGCTCGTAACGCGCGCCGTATTAATCGCGATTGTCGTACGTGCTTCGTTTAAGCAAAGAATTTTTTAATATTTAATTTAATTATCAAACACTTTATATAAATTAAATATTAAATATTTTCTTGTATTACAATATATGTAATTCTAAGACTGATCTAACAATAAACATAAATAAGATTTTTTTAAACACTATGTGTAATGAATTATATTGTTTATATAGTCTGAGTTTATCTTATTCAACTTTATATAATTTTTTTTTCTTTAAAAAGTAGATTAAAGATTTTTATTTGTGCCCTTCTTGTATCCTGCGGCAAGGGTCGGTACCGCACATGGTCGTTTCACGTACGCGCGCAGCCACTTACAAACACCAGCGCGCAAACAACGAGTTCTAGCCGTCCCGCCGCCATCAGAAACTTCAATAATACGTTCTACGTCCCTCAATTACCTCCTATTTAATTACGCCGCCGCATAATTAACGTCGCGAGAATACCCTCGCCCGACGTGACGTGGCGTAACCATACAGGATACGTACCGCCCTGTACTAGGTGACGGTTACCTCGATATAGCAGACAGATTCTCATTGAGAAATAATCGATAAATCTCATTTATTAGCGATAATTTAATAAAAAATGCTTGAAAACTATAAACATATTCAAACACATATACATATAACGCATATAAAATTTAAACATGTCTTCTTTAATTGTAATTAATTATTTCACCTCAAATAAAAATCTATTTATTGAACTCAATTTATTGAACTCAACTTATTTCAAATTGTTTTATCGAGAAGGCGATAGATTTAAATTTAGGATACATGTGATTTGTATTCCAAAAATGAGCAGCGAAATAGAGTAAGAAATTCTCCGCACACCTAAATGTTGTTTCTTCAACAACTAATTTTAGGATCAGAAGGAAAGCGGAAATTCATTGAATGTCTGGTACACGATATACGAGATCGATCGTTATTCTTACTCCGCGAAATACGGCACGTATGCATTTCTACGGTGTAGCTTGAGGGATCGCGCACGCTCGATAAAACTTTCAGAGAATCGCTCTTTCTCGGTTGCATAATGCACCTAGAAGCGGGAGGTTGACCGCGATTGTACCAAGAACTTTCTCACGTTTCCTCACGCGAAATCCTTCTATACATTTCTTCTATATGTGTATAAAACTCAACCTGCATATATATGCGAGAATTAAGAAACGTTCAATAATTGATAATCGCTTAACATTTATAGAAACTACATATCTAGAAGAGAATTTGCGAGTTTTTTGTACTAAAATAATTTGTAGACAATATACTATCAGAATATATAAAAGATTGATTTAGGTACTCTAAGTCAAGTAATACCGTCCCCACCTTATGTCTCCGCGAGTAGCCTAGATGCTATTATTTGCTAAGTATTTTATGCATCAATAATATTATTTGCTAAGTACTATTATTTGTTAAGTATTTCATGCGTGTGTTGATAGTATATAAAAACATTATATTAAGTAATATACATGTGTATATATATATATATATATACACACTGATAATAAAATCGATGATAAAATTGACTATAATTACATAATAAAAAAGTTATAGTCAGAATACTCATTTTTATAGTCATCATCATCATTTTTATAGTAAATTCTATTATAATACTAGTAATATCAACCATATATACATGTATTATATACTATATACAACCATATACTATAAGTTATAGTGAATTTATAGTAGTTTCAACTATATTTTTTATCACTGTATATATATATATATATATATATAAAATACTCTTATATATTTATACCTAAAATAATGTAAATTTTACTGTCTCGTTATGCAAAGTATTTGTTTCTTTTTAGACAATGTCTTTTTCTCTTTTTTTCTCTATTTCGCAAAGAGATCAACTTTGATTAGGGGTTCATGGGCATGCGTAGACGTCCCTGCGCTCATATACTGACGATGAGGGATGGTGGTTGGAGAACACTGACGCTGATATGCGCTTGGTCAATGGAAGAGGGTTGGTCGGTCGGTCGGTCGGTCGGTCGACTCATGCATATGCTAATCACGTTCGGAGGAGCTTGGCTTCCAGGCGGAGATGAGCACCGGCCAATTTCGCCATGCCATCGACGACTATTACTACTACTACTCTATCCCGAGCTCTCTGTGCACGCTGCAGAGCAACGCGAATCGTCCATTTGACCATTCTTTTTACCCGTCCTAGTCAACTTGCGAACGTCGACGATTGCGTGGATTAAATTAAACGGATTGCCGCGGATCGTCCTGGATAATAGCAGATAAACCGCCGGAGAATGTTTTCGACTCTTCTGCGCACTTACCTTCTTACCTTCTCCTCTCTTTTAACAAAAGCAGTCATTGATATTTTTGTTTCCAGAGTTAGAAAAATTTTACATAATGCAGATTTTTGCTTTATAAAATAGCAGTATTCTGCTTAGTCTCGCGATCGTCAAACCGGTCCCTTATTTCTTCAAGCGCATCGCGCTCGGACATTGGTTGCGCTTGCTTGTTTGGTCTCGTTGTCATTTTTGCAATAGGCAATAGCTCATTTGAATGCGAATGCCGCGCGTCGTCCGGTGCGCCGCGTCGCGCCAACCAGGTCCGGTGGACGTTAACGATTCTTTTGTTTTACGTGTGTACGGACCGATGGACTCGGCTCAAAGTCAGTCACGAAGTCGGAGGCAGAAGGACTTGATTTAAGACCGGCACGATATCTCGAGGAATCGCGTTGTGCCGCTTAACGAGCGCGATGTATACGGGAGCTCTCGATCAGTTTGGCCATTCTCTCTTTCTTTCCCCTGACGTTTTCAAAAATGCCATCGCGTAGAATATGGGTCGTCGCACCTTGCGCGCTCTTCTTTGATTTTCATCGTGATGTAAGAACAACGGCTTTACTCTCCGCAACTTCTCATAAATGCATTACTGTTAATAAAATAACTGACGTTTGCGTTGCTTTACACGTGGTATTTAATATCCTAAATTAGAGATGGGTATTAGTTGCAATTTTCGGCCCAATTTTCGTGACTGATGCTCACTGCTCTCTTCTTATCGCTCGCATGTTAGCAATAAATCGTCGGACGTGCGTAACTAAGGTGCATGATATTCAGCCTCAGGAACATCCAATATCATAAATGCAATGAGAGATTATACTCTCCTAGATATTCTGCATTTCTTCCTCTCTCATCAAAATTTAAAAAGAATTATTTTACATATTTTATTAATAATTAAAATTGTATGTGTTTTTTTATCCGTATTATATTAATTAATTAATTAATTAACGTATATATTCTGTAACAATTAAAAGATTCTTCTAATACTTTATCTAAATTTTTTGATCCGTTATTCCAATCATATCAAATTTTTATATTAATTTATATATATATATATATATATAATTTACTTTTGCAATGTATATTAAAATAATACATGTTAAAATAATACAGTCGATTGACAGTATTACATATTGAAGAAATCCGCGATTGAATCACTGCTTCCTGTCTCATGTGCCATAAAAGTCGTGAGCTGTTTCATTTCATTATCCAATATATTCCGTATTGATAAATATTTATTTTACTGTTCATCTTTATTTTTGTCTAACTTAGATAAATATCTGTCGAAAGACAAAAATTTTTTCAGTTGCACGCGCCATGTGAAAGTGTTATGCAAAAAACAGTATTATTTTTAAATATTATTTTTTATTATTATTTAAATAAAAACATTTTAACTAAAAAATCTATTATACAAAGTAGTTGTCTTAATTTCCTAGAAAAATAATGATATCAAAAAATTACGCCAACGTATTATATAATTACAATTAGAAATATAGTTATTGGAAATTATGCTCTATACTTGCGAATCGGCTGGGCTCTATTTTATTATTCTGGATTTTGGTCTTTTGAATTTTTTATTAAAAATCAATATTTTTAAAGTTATTAAATGATTATTTTTTTATTAAAAAATCAATATTTAAATCAAGTTATTGAATTATTTTGCTGGGATTGTCGTATTTATATAAAAAAAGAATATATAAAGAAACAAGATATAAAGCTAAGAATAAAAATTCACTTGCATTTGATCCAGCTGGAGTTGATAAGGATGCTGATTCCTAAATAAATCATTTTGCAATTCCAGCGCGCCTGGCTTCCCATTGCCTTCCTAATTACGGTTTTGTGTTTATTAAAATTTCGGAGCCTTACTAACCAATTATCTTTCTCCAAATGCTGCATAAATTGATTTGACGCAGAAATTTATTTTTCAATACAATGCTGTATTAATTACGCAAAATAATTTTCTTTTACAACTTTCTCAATATTTATAACTTGTAATTACAAATTCTTTTTTAGCAAAAATATGTATTTTACGGGATATGTATTTTACCTTATAACAGTTATTAACAAACTGTTATAATGTAGTAAATATGAGACAATAGATTTCCACATTGTGAGGTACTATTGTTAACACGTTTTCTCCAATAGACTTATTCCACTATCAATCGTCCTTACGTAGTAATTACATTTACATGATATATTTCATCAAAAATCAGTGGTGATTTACGCTGTGAATAGACAGGGCATGCATGATATATGGTGTTAAAAATTCCAACTTAAATACGTTAAATACGTTTTAATAGCACTTTTTAATTCATTTATTTCACCCTATATGTCGTAATGTATTTTTTGTATTATATGATATATCATTGCTTCATCCTAATTTATTATGAGAAAAAAAGTATTTTATATTTTATAATTATTTAGAGATTCTTTCTAAATTTAAAGTTATACTTTATGATTATTCTAGATCTTCTTAATTAAATTAAATTGACAAAATATATCTGATATCTGTATAGACAAATCAATCTTTATTCTATTTTATTCTACATATATACACTAATATATACAATATAATATTATACATTTTAATAATTTTATTACAAATTGTTTAGGATTTATCCTCTTACTTATTAAGTATATGAAATTTAAAATCAAATTGAAAGTAGCATTATTATGAGACCATACGGCGAATTCCTCGATCTATCACGTGGTTTCGTGTTTACCACGAATCGCTACCGTTCGCGCTCGACGTATCGTCGTATTATTTATTGATATCTGTGGAGTCCTTTTTTTGGATAATTGTGTCGAAGTTGCGGGATTGGAATTCGGCGTTCTCACATCGCGGTCGATACTCGGCTAGGAAACAGTCTTGAGCTCGCGGTGCGCTGTTAAATAATATTATAATCGATACCCATTCGATATCAAAGTGCAGATGAGCAGTTTTTAATCGCGGTGAATCTTCTACTGTACGAGTACGGTGCATCTAATGCGCGTGCTTTCAATAGTGTACGAAATCGCGACGATGACCGCTGATTTTGCTGTCGAACGTTTGTCTCGTTCTTGAACGTATCGTGACCGTACTGTAAGCTAGATTTCCAGCCGTGCGAACCGTGGCCATTGAAATTTCGTCGCGTTGTAGCGTGCCGCAGCATGCTTCGAACATTTATTTTTGTGATTTCTTGACTTTGTTAAAATATACCTAGTGGACAGTGTATTTCTCTGGAATTCTGATTCGAGAGTCTTCTGCTTGATCGTCGAGTCTTCTGGCAAGGTAAACTCAACCGTTGAATTTAAATTATCAAACACAAATACACTATTGTACATTATTGTACATATTGTATTAATTATATAATAAGCATTAAAATGATTTATGTCAAATGATGTTTTTTATGCATAATAATGATTGAAACTCATGCATTAACCAAGATAATGAAGTAATAATCTTTCGTAAAGAAAGGAAATATTCCTATGAACGAGAAAAAAGCGCGTGATTTAAAGGATATGACGAATTTTTACGGCGAGGAAAATGTAAACGCTCGGCTTCAGATGCGCCATTTATTATATCCACGTCGCACTGTTGCAATCTTACAATTTATATCTGTAAGTGTACCCGCGGTCCAGACACCCGCAGTTATTATCCCATCTCAGGAGGGAGATTCCTGGACGGACATATTAAATTCCTTATAAAACGCTGGATAGACCGTAACAAATGGAAGGACGCGGTCTTTGAACCTGCTGAGAAAAGTCCGTTTCTGCGTTCCAATATTCGCAAGTAGTTTCTAAGCCTTTTGCCCGCGAATTATATCATCGTCCTCAGGATTTTTCTCACAATCAGCCTCGTACCATTATCTATGGAAATCGAGAAAGAGGAGAATTTGTAGCAATTTTCAGAGGAAAAGTGGTTTTTATATTTAAATTGATTTTTAGGGATTTATTAATCTTGCTCGGATATTTAAAATAGCTTTTTAAAATACTTTTTTTAAAAAGGTAAAAAAAGGCGCCAAGTATACGCGCTACTTGTGAAAAACTGTTATATGTATTCATAAAAAAAATTTCCTAGAAAAATAATGATATCCTATAATACAGAATAAATTAATATAGAGAATTCGTGCTTCAATATAAAAATAAAAAAACTACAACTTAAGAGTGTATCAAAACGAAAAAAAATTTGTAAATCCATAATTATAGAAAATAAAACATACTAGATCACCGCCAAATTGGTGAAGCGAGGGGGGGATTTATGATATCCTATAATACAGAATAAATTAATATAGATAATTCGTACTTCAATATAAAGATAAAAAAACTACAATTTAAAAGTATATCAAAACGAAAAAAAATTTACAAATCTATAATTATAAAAAATAAAACATACTATATATCAGCTCCAAATTTTACTAAAAGATCCGCAACGTCAAAATGATTATTTTTGCAGGCATATGTCAAAGCTTGTAGAATTTGTAGCAATTTTCAGAGGAAAAGTGGTTTTTATAATTAAATTGATTTTTAGGGATTTATTAATCTTGTTCGGATATTTAAAATATGTAGTAACTTTGATAGATCTGTTGTTATATCGCAATATTAATTATGAATGATTTTATAATTATAAGTAATAAAATAATCTTAATACATGTAATAATTTATTTTTTATATTTTTCAAATTTTCAATTATCAAAAATATAAGATTTTAACTTATTATTTTATGTTTTATATAATTCTTCTTCTTCTTCTTTGAGATTCAGTGATCTGTTAATTCCGAAGTTGCCCTTGTGGGTCCTTTTGCGAGGTTGATTGCCAGTTATCCCTCCATCTTTTCGGCGGTCTTCCTGGAGGTCGTGCGCCTGCTAGTTTCCTTTCTAGTGCGATACGAGGAAGATTGTTATCTGCCATCCTTTTCACGTGGTCGTACCATTGTCTTCTTCTCTGTCTTCCCCATCTCACTATATCCTGAATATCGCACTGCTCTCTAATATCGGTATTTCTCACGCGATCTCTTTTAGTCTTACCCAATATGATCCTTAGGGTCTTCATTCCGGCCACTCTTAGCATATTTTTAGTTTTAGAGGTTAGGTTAGGTCCTCTCTTGTCTCTTGTTTTATGTGTAGATACAAATATTGGATACGTAGTGGATGCAAATTGAACGATGAGAGTTATAATAACTATAAATTTATAGTTATTAAGTCACAAATTTATAGTTATTAAGTCAAAAAAGTTCTCGTTTTATATAATTTTGTTCATTTTTCAATATTATTATATATTGCTGCTGCTATGTTTCATACCCAGGCGAAAACCAAGTTTGAATGCTTCGTCACATTTTTTCTTTATTATATTTTCCATTAATTTTAAATGGTCCGATATTTCTTTTTCTATTTGGACACCAGCACCAATGTCTTTTAGTGTAGCAGCTACGCTATATAAGACATTTCGAAAGCCCCTTGATGCTCGATCTCAGCGGACAAACCAACTGCTTCTTGGCGAGGGACATTTTAACCCTCCGGCAAAGTTTACGCCGGATAAACAATAAAAAAAAGTTGTTAGAAAGTTCAGATCGCAAGGGAGCTGCCTGTGGGATAAACATATTTTCGCGGTTCGTTTATTATTCGGGCGCGGCCGATAATGTCATCATTTTGCTTTCTCCCTTTTTTCTCGATTTTGCGGATGATAATATTACAGCATAAAAAAATTTAAATATAAAGGTTCGCATTGAAAGAACCTTCTTTGAAAGAGTGCAAAGAATAGAATGTGAGTATATGCATTATAAAAATAAAACGCATAAAATTAAAACTAAAATAAGATATATTTAAAATGAATAATGTGCTATCTTTCATAGAGATTTTGGACTTTAGAGCAAAATAATTTTAAATTGAAATATATGCCACAAATATATATTCATATATTACGCATCTAAAAAAAAAAAAAATTATTTTTAATTGACAAGTTTAGACAGCGTGAAGAATACAAAGAAACATATATTACTCATCGTCAGTATAAAATTAATAAAATTTTCTATTATTGCATGCGTTATTATTAACGATAATATTCATTGAGCAAATTACTTTCCATATGTTATTCGTTATGCGATATCCATCTTTTTTTTTGCAGAGTGTACTTGTATATTGTTGCGACTTTGTATATACATACCATACATACATGTATGTATGTATATGTATGTGTGTAGATACATACATATATATATATATATATATATATATATAACAACGAGTTTTCTCGATCATATAAAATTTATTAACCTTCTGCTCGTATTCGTCGAAAGGCTCGTCGAAGGGTGACTGCATACCGACTTTGGCAGCCGTTGTTTATTGTGATATGTAGAGCATCGGTTTACGAGGAATACCCCCCCCCCCCCCCCGCGTAGGTAATATATGAAAAGTATAAATCGAGTTAGATGGTTGATGACAAAAAGAAGAAAGAATTGCATCTTCTTCGTGAAATTCCTATATTCATTTGATGGATTCAGTTATTACACGAAGATCAGATTTGTATTTCTTTTTTTACATTTATATATATTTTTTTTACATTTGCATATAAAATGTTATTTCTACAACTATGCAGTGTCGTAAAGACAATATTCCCCTTATTTGCCATTTTCGGCGATTAAAAAAATCAAATTTCTTCTTCTTCGATTCCTCTCCTTCTCACTTCCTTGGCGAGTAACGATTACACGTGTTATTCCCATCGACCCCCACCTCCATCCTCCTCATTGCTTTTTGTAAAAATCTATATTTTTTCTTGATCGTAGATTTTGAACTATTCCTTAGAAACTCACTATCCAAACAACTACGCACGATGTATTAATTCGCACTCTAATTAATTTAACTGTATTAACTATATAGTTACATTAAATTTGTATATCAATATGATTGATTAATCATTTTCTATCGTTATAATAATATTGCGGAAATAGAGAATATAATATATTAATACATACAATGAGAGAAGAGTTAAGAATCTGACACTAAATAAAGTATTAATGAAAATTTCAAATGAAAATTAGCGCCTTTGAACATTTTCATCGCTTTCAAGATATCAAATGCTGTCGAGAAACGCACTCGTTATTGGGTTCAGAGCCCTCGGCAATCATCGATAACAATGCACAATCTACGGGGAAGAAAATAAATTCCGACGCATTCTGGGTGTTGAAAGCTCTGGGCGGAAATTCCGGAGCCAGTCAATTTCGCGTTGTCGCGAGCAGCGAGGATCCGCCTATATCTACCGTGTCCGGCGTCGGGATAATTAAATTATCGGGACTTGATCTCTTCCTCTTCGCGTACTCGCCTCTCTCTTCCCACGTTTTCTCGTTCTTCTTCTTCTGAACATCAACGAAATGCAGTTGGCGCGACCACCCGAACGTGTTTGTCCGAACGCGTCAGTTTTCGAATTGATCAGAGGAGTGCCCTTAGACGGCGTAATGAAACTAATTCCTTGATTGCCGCCTGACGCAATATCCGCTCGTTAACGCCGATTTCTGAATTTCCACGTTCCCGGTATTTTCGATTGGACGCGTAACTACGAGTACCGCCGTATAAAAACCGACGAGTCATAAATTCATTTTGACCGGCGCGGCGATTCAGCGAGCTTTCCCCTCGCACAATCGGAAGGTCAAATCGCGAGTTAAGAAAAGAACATTTATTTAAGACGAAATTATTTAATCTTTCTCTCTTTTTTTCACGGGATGCATACAAATGTGTCGACATTTTGTTACGAAAATATGGAATGCAAAAACAATCAGCACATAAGCTATGCTTAAGTTTACATCTTCAGAATATTTACTGCAGGCCTGCGGCCGGTTTGCATTTTTCGGCTGATCTGGGCTGCTGCCATTCCCACTTTTGTTTAATAATATCTAGGCTTTTATACTCGCACAAACCACACGATTTCGGGTAAAGGGCTTCGTGTGGGTGTTCAAATGTCGCTTCAGACACCAATTATCAACACCGCTCCATGGACAGTACACGCAAGTGTACCTTAAAAATTAAAAATTGTTAATTTTTAAATGTATCGCAACAACGCGTACTAATATATTAATTATATATCGTTGCAATTACAACAATCGCGTTATGGAAGGATATTACAGAACGAATCAATGATAATTTTCATAACACATCAAGGAAATTGAGGAACAACGCTTCTCTCGGCACACAGAGCTAAGATCGCTATGTACGCAAGTTTCCTTCGTTCGGGACGACTTAGTTACGTGCCTGTAAGCGAGATTTCCCGAAATTTTTCATAACACATCAAGGAAATTGAGGAACAACGCTTCTCGGCTTACAGAGCTAAGATCGCTATGTACGCAAGTTTCGTTCGTTCGGAACGACTTAGTTACGTGCCTGTAAGCGAGATTTGCCGAAAATTTTCATAACACATCAAGGAAATTGAGGAACAACGCTTCTCGGCACACAGAGCTAAGATCGCTATGGACGCAAGTTTCCTTCGTTCGGAACGACTTAGTTACGTACCTGTAAGTGAGATATACCGAAAGTTTTCATAACACATCAAGGAAATTGAGGAACAACGCTTCTCGGCACACAGAGCTAAGATCGCTATGTACGCAAGTTTCCATCGTACGGAACGACTTAGTTACGTGCCTGTAAGCGAGATTTGCCGAAAATTTTTCATAACACATCAAGGAAATTGAGGAACAACGCTTCTCGGCACACAGAGCTAAGATCGCTATGTACGCAAGTTTCCTTCGTTCGGAACGACTTATTTACGTGCCTGTAAGCGAGATTTGCCGAAAATTTTCATAACACATCAAGGAAATTGAGGAACAACGCTTCTCGGCTCACAGAGCTAAGATCGCTATGTACGCAAGTTTCCTTCGTTCGGAACGACTTAGTTACGTGCCTGTAAGTGAGATTTGCCGAAAATTTTCATAACACATCAAGGAAATTGAGGAACAACGCTTCTCGGCACACAGAGCTAAGATCGCTATGTACGCAAGTTTCCTTCGTTCGGAACGACTTAGTTACGTGCCTGTAAGCGAGATTTGCCGAAAATTTTCATAACACATCAAGGAAATTGAGGAACAACGCTTCTCGGCACACAGAGCTAAGATCGCTATGTACGCAAGTTTCCTTCGTTCGGAACGACTTAGTTACGTGCCTGTAAGTGAGATTTGCCGAAAATTTTCATAACACATCAAGGAAATTGAGGAACAACGCTTCTCGGCACACAGAGCTAAGATCGCTATGTACGCAAGTTTCCTTCGTTCGGAACGACTTAGTTACGTGCCTGTAAGCGAGATTTGCCGAAAATTTTCATAACACATCAAGGAAATGGAAGAATAACGCTTCTCGATTCACAGAGATAAGATCGCTATGTACGCAAGTTTCCTTCGTTCGGAACGACTTAGTTACGTGCCTGTAAGCGAGATTTGCCGAAAATTTTCATAACACATCAAGGAAATTGAGGAACAACGCTTCTCGTCTTACACAGATAAGATGGAAGTGTACGCAAGTTTCCTTCGTTCGGAACGACTTAGTTACGTGCCTGTAAGCGAGATTTGCCGAAAATTTTCATAACACATCAAGGAAATTGAGGAACAACGCTTCTCGGCACACAGAGCTAAGATCGCTATGTACGCAAGTTTCCTTCGTTCGGAACGACTTAGTTACGTACGTGCCTGTAAGTGAGATTTGCCGAAAATTTTCATAACACATCAAGGAAATTGAGGAACAACGCTTCTCGGCACACAGAGCTAAGATCGCTATGTACGCAAGTTTCCTTCGTTCGGAACGACTTAGTTACGTGCCTGTAAGTGAGATTTGCCGAAAATTTTCATAACACATCAAGGAAATTGAGGAACAACGCTTCTCGGCACACAGAGCTAAGATCGCTATGTACGCAAGTTTCCTTCGTTCGGAACGACTTAGTTACGTGCCTGTAAGTGAGATTTACCGAAAATTTTCATAACACATCAAGGAAATTGAGGAAACAACGCTTCTCGGCACACAGAGCTAAGATCGCTATGTACGCAAGTTTCCTTCGTTCGGAACGACTTAGTTACGTGCCTGTAAGCGAGATTTGCCGAAAATTTTCATAACACATCAAGGAAATTGAGGAACAACGCTTCTCGGCACACAGAGATAAGATCGCTATGTACGCAAGTTTCCTTCGTTCGGAACGACTTAGTTACGTGCCTGTAAGTGAGATTTGCCGAAAATTTTCATAACACATCAAGGAAATTGAGGAACAACGCTTCTCGGCACACAGAGATAAGATCGCTATGTACGCAAGTTTCCTTCGTTCGGAACGACTTAGTTACGTACCTGTAAGTGAGATATTGCCGAATAACACATCAAGGAAATTGAGGAACAACGCTTCTCGGCACACAGAGCTAAGATCGCTATGTACGCAAGTTTCCTTCGTTCGGAACGACTTAGTTACGTGCCTGTAAGTGAGATTTGCCGAAAGTTTTCATAACACATCAAGGAAATTGAGGAACAACGCTTCTCGGCACACAGAGCTAAGATCGCTATGTACGCAAGTTTCCTTCGTTCGGAACGACTTAGTTACGTGCCTGTAAGCGAGATTTGCCAAAATTTTTCATAACACATCAAGGAAATTGAGGAACAACGC